>JAMWEH010000178.1:0-37175 GCA_024721245.1 Mitragyna speciosa | reverse complement strand
AAACACTATGAACACACATTTATTTTTACATTATTTTTCAATTTACACCTAGTACCCCAATAACACGTGCCAATTTCGCTCACACACTACACACACTAGTCCCTCGCAAACACTATCTTATTACTTCACAGTTTCTCTCTCACACTACACACACTATTTCCTCACACACATACACACACATTCACATGTCCAGATTCACTCACTTCACACATAACTCTCACACATTCACACACACAATTCACACATAACACTCACAGCCACATACCAAATACACACATAGTTCTCACACAATACACACACATAGATTCAAACGTCAAAACTCAGTTCAACAACCCTCTAGTCAACCAACCACCAGTAATCACTAAGCCAGTCACTATCACACCACTATTGGTAGCCCAAAAGCTCTCGAAATTAGCCACTGTCCCCCTTCAATCACAACAATCAATTAGCAGCCTTTACCTTGAACCACCACCCTTGCCTCCTCCATCTCAACCCCTTGCCATCACAAACCACAAAACCACTAGCCTTTAAAATCACAGACAAGCTCAGACCAAAATAAACTCACTTCTTCCAATTAAAGCCACTACTAGACCACCTCTGTCAAACCACACTATCCACCATCTACACTTCCAATCAATCACAAAACCACCAGAAAAACCTAGCCGTCAGCCAGTAGTGGCAGGCCAAAAAGGCCCAATAACGACAACAAGTCTTCTGCCGCATCCAACTCTCCCTTGTTGGTCAAATTCACCATCGAAAGTAGTTACCAACCATGAGCCACCAATTTCCAAAGCCCCAACAATCTATAATTTAGCTCCATTACAGCCCCAAAACATCCCCAAATCAGCAATTTTAGTTCCATCAGACTATCCCCTCCCTCACCTCTCTATAAAGGACCAGAATCCAAGCCACCAACAATTCTATAGCCTTTTCCATTCCTCACTACTCCATCAAGTAGCAGCAACAACAAGCTCAAGGGAATCAATATTCCCAAACTCGTCTAATTCAAATTATCAGTAGCAATATGATCCCCATTCGCCGCTGTGGGATCAAATTCCTCCACAGCCAACTCGACAACACTATAGAAGATGTCGATAGAGAGAGAGAGAGAGAGAGAGAGAGAGAGAGATGGGAGAGAAGAGAAAGAAAGAGAACGAGAGAAAGAGGAGAAAAAATATGCGAGAGAGAAGGAGGAGAAAGAAGGGAAAATCAGAGAGAGAGAAAAGAGATAGGAGAGAAGACAGAGAAAGGAGAGAAAAGAGAGGAAAAAAGAGAAAAGAAATAAGAGAGAAAATGAGAGAGAAAAACTTATTTCTTGGAGAAGAAGAAACCAATTTGGAAGAACTGGTTGGGGAATAGTTGGTTTCTTTTTGCAATTTGTTTTTTAATCTATTCTGGTTCTTTTATTTTGTACCTATTTGTTTATGATTTGTTTTTTGTAACGTGTTTAGTTTAGTGGTAAATTAATTAATTAGATATTTAATCAAGTTAATATAGCTAATTGATTGATTCTTTGTTTTAATTTGCCATTTTTTTCTGTTTTGTTTTATGTATATGCAATACATATTTGTATTTTAGCCCTCGCTCCCCTTAAGTATTATTGGCATGCCCTAAAAAGATTTCATTTTATGCAATTAAGTCCCTCATAGTTTTTAATTGACCCTCCCTCATTTTAGCTTCTTTCAATTGAACCTTGATTAATTGCAATTAAGCTTAAGTGGTTGCCAGAATTTACTGTTTTAACCTCCCAATTTTGCCTCAATTTTCAATTTGATCCCTTGATTAGTTTTGACTTTCCAATTTCTACCCCTTTAATCCCTCAGGTTGTAACTTTGTTTTAAGTCCTCTTATTTTTATAGAATTTCTATTTTTATCCCCAATTTATTAACATTTTAATGTTTTGTGCTTGATTTGTTTAAATAGTGGTGCCTTTAACACGTTTGTTCATATTGTTAGCATTTAGTACTGACCTTTAAGAAGAGGTATTTTCGTTCCTTTTTAATTGCTTCTTATGTGCTCCTCGGTGCTTTTATGTATTATGTGTTGATTTCATTTTTATTCATTTTTTAGCACTTGTTAATTTATTATTTGATTTTAATTTTTTAATTATTCTAGAAGTGTAATAGACAAGTCATTTTACTATTTTAGCAAAGATTTTTGTATTTAAAAAGCCAATGTAATAGATAGGCTACATTTATGTTATTTTAATAAAATTTGTATTTAGCTAGACAAATGTAATAGATAGGTTATTATTTGACTTTTTGTTTTTTCTCTTAGATTGTAGTTAAATCCCCCCGGTATAATAGTTAGGATTTATGTGCTTTTTGTGTGCTTGTGTGCTATTTGTTTTACCACTTTCTTAGGATTCTGCATGTTGATATCATGTTTACGTGTTAAGTGCTCCTATATGATTATATGCCTTATACGTGTATTTGTTTATTTATTAAATTATGTTTTTATCATGCTCAACTTGTGACGTCATCACACTAGTCCAATGTTAGTTGTGGCTTTTTTATCACTTCTCGACTAGTCCAATGCTAGCGGAAAAACTTTTTTAAAAAATGAGCTAGTCCAACACTAAACCTTTAGGCCATTTTAGCATTAGTATTTGCATGTCATTTCACACACTATTTCTCTATTTTTTAGCTTTGTCCAATCTCTTGTATGACTTTATTATCAATCATCATCATCATCATCTATTTTTCGCATATATTTAGTGTATGACATTTAGATTGCATATCACATAGAAGTCTTAGGTCATTTGTGTGCTTAGACTAAGATTGCCCTACTTATGCGGGAAATGGTGGCTTAATGTGCCGTTTTCTCCCTTTGTGAGTAGGAACAGTTAGTCACAAGTTTTTAGTCTCCCGTACCCATTACGTTGCATCCCCACTTTCTTTGATCACTTACTATCTATACTATTATTTTCCTCATCTTTTGCATTCCATCTTTTATTTACTCTCGTGACCCCCCTCGATCGAATTTGAAATAATGCAATAATCTCGATCAAACCTCGACAGGACATTTGGATACTCCCGACACCTCATTAGACTTAAGATTTGCATTCATTTAGACACATACAGATGCGATAGAATTTAGGGTTATTTTAAGAAATTTTGATTTAAACCTCATGGCTAGCATCGACTAGGGAGAAAGGGTATCTTAGGTGCGAGTCTTTGCCTTCCCTTTCTTCAAATGTGATTCTCGAACATTTTTCTCTTTTTCTTTCACAAACAGGAGTTGAAAAAGGATTTTCAAATATTTTCTAAAAATTTTATTTTTTAAAAATTTTATTTTTTTTGTTCTGTTAAATGATTGTTCGAGTGACTTGGTACACCCTAACTCAACACTATGTGGCGACTCCAATTTTTTTAAAAAAATCCTTTTTCAAATTATTTGGTTAAAACTGTCGCATTTTTTAGTCCTGGTCTTGTTTTGTTTTTCAAAATACAATTTTTTCTATAAATATACTTTTCATTAAAGACCTAGTTTTTCACACACATACAGTTTTCCAAAACCCTAAAAGTTATTTTTTTTCGAAAAGAGTCACCTGATCGAGCCGTGTTTTCGGGGCACAATAGATCCCTACACCTCAAAGTTGAAAGAATTTTGTCCTTCCATTCAATGTAATTTTCATCGGATAGCACTGGAATACGAGATGAATCATTATAAAGAGTAGTGCTAGGAAAAACTACAATATTCAAGGACATACATTATTGCTTTGAAATTTAAAGCACAAGATTGAATTAACCAATGTCAACTCAAATAATAAATTCAAAAACCTTCCTGTGGGTAGAGGTTACCAAACGTGCATTGAATTTATTTTCTTTATAACAAGACTAGTAAATTAAAATATAGAGATTAAAAATTTCCATACCTGTGAGCGTAGGAAAATCTCTTATCACAATATTAGATTCACCATCTTATTTCAATTAATCCTATTAAAACTACCACTCCCTATGGGGCCAAGTGATAATTTTAATAAATTAATTGCTTACTTAATTAGATATAATCTATTTAATCAGGTTGCATTTATGTGATTAAAATTCTTAAAATCAAGTATCTAAGATGTTATGGCTATTCTCAAATACAAGATAAAAGAACTTTATAATATGTAACAATTTGAAGGCATCCAACAAAATAAAAGTTGATACCGAATACTTAAATCATAATAATATAAGATATTTTACCATAATTGAAGTGCACAAAATACTACATGTATAATTGATCTCTAATGAAATTCACAAATAGTGACTTTGCCAGGAATTAACATATGCTTATATGTTATTAAATTAAATATACAGCATATGGCAATTCATTTCTAAATGAGAATGGCTAAGGAAGCATATCACATATTCATGGGATTACCGTAAAATTCTTAATTATTGAGCATACAACATATAGGTCTGATACTCAATACAAGACTATAGATCCCATGTCAATAGCATTGATTTGTTGAAACATTACACAAATCACTGCAACTTTATCAAACAACATAATAAGCTATGAAGTTATATATTAAACAACATGACTAGAATCATTGCGACTTTATCAAATAGTCATAAGCCATGAAGTTATATGTTGAAAAACAAGGCTAGAGAGTGGCTCTGCTACCACATGTAAACTTTAAATACATAAATGCACATAACACGTGTTAAGCAGCTGAATCTAAATAGCTTACTTCCAACCGTTGTTGTCAAATAGTAAGCAATCCCGTATGCTTTCTTTCTCCCTCTTGTCTGTTAGACTCCTTTTGTAGAGTAATATATGTAGAAGAATTTTAGAGTAAGAGAACTTCTAGCATATGTCTTGACTAGAGAGACTGTCTCATAGATTGAGTACCACTAACTATTTATAGGCTATGCCAATGACCCTTACTTATAATTATCAAAATCTTTATGATTTCCTTCCATCAAGAAAATCTTACCATAAACCATAACTGAGATGTTATATTTGACTAATTGATTGATTTGATTAAATATTTCCTTGATTGGAATAAGATACTAATCAATCATCTTTAAATAGGAGATACAATTGATTATTGATAAAATCTCAGTTAATCAATTAAGATATCAATTATGTGGTCATAATTGCCTCTAAAAAAGGCAAGTCTTACAGATAGTGCTCTAAGATAGTCGACGCTGATGTGAAAATTGTCTGTTTCTAGTTTTTGGTTACTAATATTTATGCAAGCTCGATACAAAATGTGCAAGTTGGCTGGTGTATATTTTTGATGTTGCAGGTTGTGCAACAGCAGTTGTAAAGTTTGTATTATGGAGAGTGTAGGCTAAGAGTTGAGAAAGATCTTAGGTGGATTGGGTTCACGGTCCATCTGTTAATTTTGTGATCTAAAAGAGTATCAAATAAGCATAATGATGCATGGTGATGCAAAAAAAGTGAATTAAGAATGCTTGTATGACTTTATTTTAAACCACAAGCTCCATAGGTAGGGTCGAGGACTGGGTCCATTAAAATTTTTTTCAAGAGTTGAGGAATGAAACGAATCAATATCACAACTTAAAATCCGTCATGTTTGTTAGAGATTTAATGATCATTTTTTCATTTTTTATTCCTTTCTTTGAAAAAAAAATAAAAACAAAAGGAATATACAAAAAGAATATCAAAATTCCTCTGCTGTGATTCAAGGAGCGCATACATTTATTGGACTTAGGACTTATACTTGGTTCATTTGAAGAGGCCATTTATATGGATCAAAAAGAGCTTAAAGGAGTGATAATCATGCATGAAACATTTGAACAAGGTGGTTGGATTATAAGTTACATGATTTTGAATTTAGTCACAAGCTTGAAATTTACGATGTTCAAGCTATCACATTGGGCCAAACATTCAAGCATTGGTTGTGGATCAAATTTATCTACAAAGAAGGCTCAAAAGAAGATATTAAACCGTCCAAAACAATCTTACAATGGGCTGGTCACTTGGACTTGCTTGGAGGGCCCTTGAAGTTACTAAATGGAGGCCCATGGAGCTTAAAGAAGGATATCCAGCCCATGATCAAGTCTTGGACGAATTTTATGTTTTTTTATTAGTTTCCTAAGTCTTACAAGTTGTAACTTTTAGTTAGTTACCCAATTGTGACAGGTTACAACTAGTTTTAGTAGTTTACTTTATTTTAAACTTCTAGACTTTTCTTTGTAAGCCTATAAATAGGCATGTTACTGTTCATTCGATTTTTTAGCATGAATTTATGAATAAAATTTGACTGTTTTCTTTTAATTGAGATTCTTTTTGGTTCTATGTTAATTTAGAACTACTCTTGGTCTTATCCAGCTTACTTGTGGCGACCACTAACTTCGCTTAGAGTTTTCTTGAGTCTTTGATCAAGTCTTTAGAGCTAATTAAGTTAGACAATTGAACTCGCTCAACTTGGTCTAGTCTAGTTTCTCCATTGGCGTGCTCATCTTCAAGGGAAGATTCAAGGCAAAACAACTTCCACGTCAAGGGTTCCTTGGTTCACGAATCAAACGAGATCTTGAGTTCAACGAGTTGCATATCTAAAATCCAAGACTTTCTTGGCAACGCAACCATGCGCACATCAAGTGGTATCAGAGCCATCTTCTTGGATTTTTCTAGGTTTTTTCAATCCAATTTTTCCTTTGGAAAAATTTGAATATATCCCCTTTTTCTTTTTTCTTTTTTTTTTGTTTATCAAAGAGCTTCAAGCCTAGTTAAGCAACTTTTGTTTTATTTATTTTTCTTTCTTTGAGTCATTGTCAAAGAGCTTCAAGACTGGACAACAAGTTGTTTTCTTGTGTCTTGTTACTTTCGTTTCTTCAAAAAAATTCTGCTATATTTTTCTCGTTGTTTTCCTTGTGAAAATCGTTGCCCTAGGTTCTTTAGAGTTGTTCTTGGTTGCTTCTTAATCAAGAATTCTAGGTCTTGTGTGGTATTTTGTGATTCTTGATTGTTTTTGGTGTTTTTCTTGAATTTGTTGTGTCAAAATTTGCTAGGAAAACGGGTTCTTGAACATAAAAATCAATTTTCTTGGAAATTTAATTGAGTTATTTTTTGAGTTCTTGCGTGGAAAAAAAATCATGTGAGAAAAAAAGACAAAAAAGTCGTGCAAGAAGAAAAGAAAGAAAAAGACCAAAAGCACAAAAGAAAAAGCAAGAAAGGAGAGTAAAAAGGAGTGAACAACAAATAAAAAACTGTCACAAATCTTTATTCAATAATTTCTTGAAATTTCTTAGTGTTTAGATACAAGTTCTAGAACTCACTTCGCTAGTTTCTTGAATTTGCACTAACTTGTTCTTGAGTTCTTGAAGTTTGTGTGTTGCTGGAAATTTCTTGATTGGTTTCTTGAAGTTCTTGGCTGATTTCTTGAACTTTCTTGATCAAATCTTGAAGTTCTTGAAGCCTTGACGTGTTGGTCAAAGGGTCTTCTTCATAAACTAGTGTTTTGCTAGGGTGTTGCTTCATAATTGTTGCTGAAATTTGATCTTAATTTTGGACGAATTTTGGCTGCCATTTTTTCAGAAATTTTGGTGTTAAAAGGAGTCTAAAAGGTGTTGTTTGGGTTTATATAGAAGTTATTTGTCTTTGAGAAATCCATTGGGAAAAGGAAAGTAGTTACAAAGGGGATTTGGAAACTTATTCTACAAAACAAGTAGTTTCCTTTTTCTTTTTGGCAAATGGCAGTTACACCATGTTTTCTTTTTTTTTTTTTTTGTGCTTTCCAGCTCTTTGGGGAGTGTTTGACCGTGTTTTGGTGTTTCCTAATTGGTTGTGCTTGGTTTTTAGTTGTTATTTGTTCAAGAATTCATTTTAGAAAGGAATTTCTTTCCTACTCCTTAAAAGATTGCTTGGAGTTTTTATTTTTTTGCACAAGAATGTTATTATTTTTCAAGAGAACATTAAAAATCAAGAATTTTTACACATTTATACCACACATTAGGATGTCTATTTTGTGCTAATTCTTGAGTCTTATCCTTTCTTTGATGTATTCTCTTGATCATAAACACTCTTAAGCTTAATTTTTCTTGGCCTCTACACTTACTCTTTACAAATTGAGGTTGCTATAGATTCTTGGTAGGATTGATTGAGCTGGTTCTTCATCAAAGAGCCTACAAGAAGATTTGTTGAGTAGAAAAAGGCTTAGTGGTGAGCTCATTCTAGGGTAAAAGCCAATCTACTTGACGGAATCGAGTGTCAAACACTAAGGGAGTGTTTCATATATTCTTGTCTATTTTCTTTGTTATTTCTAACGATTTTTCTTGTAGGTTTTTAGGACATCATGGCATCTCCAATGGACTTGAACAATGAATTTAAATTGTTTAGGAAAGCCATTGTTGGAGATTTTGAAAGAAAGATGCGCCTTATGAAAGATGAGATCTATAAAAAGACGGATAGGCGTTCACACTCATCTAATGTCAAAGCTTTTGCATCCAATCCTCTAAAAATTTGTCCAAGAATTATTATTCTTCAAAGAAGGAGGATGAGATGAAGGGTCTTGATGATTGGGATGATTTTTGGAGCAGATATAAAGCACTTGTGGCTGCTCAAAAAGAAAGAGTGCTTGAGGAGGAATCTACTCTCTCAATTAAAGATCAAACTTCATCACCTCTCATTCAAAGGAAGAATCCTGATCCTTTTGAAGAGAAGGATAAACCATCAACTTCAAGGCCTAAGGAGATGCAATCATTGCAAGATGGTGAACAAGTGCAACAAGTTGAATTTTATACCAGATGCACTCTGAAAAACAAGGTATATAGTATGCGCATTAATCATGATAGTTGCACTAACTTGTCAAGTACTATGTGTGTTGGAAAGTTAGGATTGCCTTTTGTTGAAGCATCCACATCCATACAAAAGGTTGACTGATAATGGAGAATTTGAAGTAATCAATCAAGTGGAGTTGGAGTTTTCACTTAACAAGTATCATGATAAGATTCTTTGTGACGTGGTACCAATGGAAACTTGTCATATACTCTTGGGGCATCCATGGCACCTTAACAATGAAGCCAAATATGATGAAGTGAACAATAACTACTCTTTCAAATGGAATGGAAGGAAAGTCACTTTAATTCCTTTGCCCTCACTTGAGGTAAATAAGGATAAAGAGAAAATTTCAAGAGATTGCAAAGAGTGAGAAAGATCTTTGAGCATGCAATCAAAAGAAAAGAGTGTTCAAAAAGAAGAGTGTGTGCAAGAGAAGAGTGAGGATAGCGTAGATCTTGAGGGAGAACAAATTGAAAAAGAAAATTCTGAGAAAGAAGAAAAAAATAAGAGAGTGGAATGGAAGCTAGCAAAAGTGAGAAAAAGAGTCATTTGATTGAAAGGCCTAAACTTCTTGTACCTATGTACAAAGAAGTAGATTATTTTACTAACATTCCTAACACTTGTTTTCCTAGTGTTTTTGTTTCTCCTTTGCAGCAACTTGGAAATCAATTTCAAGACAAAGTGACGCCACCTACAAATTGCTTATTCAATGACATTAAGTTGCAAGTTTCTGGATTTTTATCACCAAGCAAGAAGATGCAAGTGTTCTCAAGACATGACTTGGTGAAGAGAAGATGTTTTGATATGAAAATCTAGTCTCATGTCATTAACACCAACTGGCTTATCAAATATATGTTTGATAGGTGGCATGGTGTCAATTGGATTGATTCACAAAGTCCAAACGCCACAACTAAAATGAACTTGCTGGATATAAACGCTTTGTGGCCTAAGTTTTCTTGTTTTAGTGTTTTTAATTTACACTTAATTTTGTTTTGCATGGTTATTTGATTAGATTAAGTGATTATGTCTTGCATCTAGTTTGTTTAACTTCATCTAGGTCAATCTGTCTTGAAGGATTTCTTGTGTTTTATGTTCATATTTTCAGCGATTTTTGTGGTTTATTTTGCAAATTATTATTCCATGATAGAGTTTACATGTTTATGTATGCATTCTATGCAATTCATTCTAGGGTTTTAGTTAGTAATCATGTTTTACATTCAACATGTCTAGTTTTGCATGATGCATTCTATTTTAAGGATTATGATAAGTTAAATCATCATGTTTTAAGCAATTTTCAATATACTTTATATGGTTTATCATGTCATATTACTTGCTCTAGGTTTTATGTGATTGTGCATACATTTTGTTTAGATCATTCTAGTACCTTTTGTGTTTGTTATTATGTTTTGTGTTGTTCTTATACATGAATTATAGGGAGTCATACAAATGATTTTTAGTGTGTTTATCCTAAGTGTTATACCCCTAAAAATCGTTTTTATCATAAGTTAGTTCATTCAAAGTGTTCTAGCATTATAGTTTGTGAAAATATTCATGTGTTTTTGTCATATCGTTTGAATTATTCTAATGAGTTAAATGATGATGTTTTTCATATTCTAGGGTTTGTTTTGCATGGTTCATTCAGAAATATTGCATGTTATCTTCACGATTCACGTTTTCTACACTTACTTGTAGTTAGTAGTTTCTACTTAGATTCTGGTCATACGTCTTTATTTACTCGTGATTTCTATCTTATTAGTGAGTGTTATTTTGAGTCCATTCTTAGATATATAGGTGCTAAACCTTATGTTTTTCGTTTTGATCATTCGTATATGTTAATTCTTTTGCATGATTTTAAAGATATTACTCATCTTGACATGTTTGTTGTATCAAAACTTCAAACCGTCTTTACATCACCTATGTATGTTTTTGAGCTTTTATTTTGTTTCATCTTGCAAGAGTAATGATTCTTTATCTACTTGTGTTTATTCTTGCAATATGCCATCCGATTTTTATGTGCTTAATATTCTTGGTGGTTATACTTGCTTATCTATCAATCCTTTAGTTATTAATGGTAGTTTATATGAACTCGTAGATTCGAGGACGAATCTTTTTGAGGAAAGAGGAATGATGTGATCCAAGGAGCGCATACTTTTATTCGACTTAGACTTATACTTGGTAGATTTGAAGAGGCCATTTATATGGATCAAGAAGAGCTTAAAGGAGTGATAATCATGCATGAAGCATTTGAACAAGGTGGCTGGATTGTAAAGTTACATGATTTTGAACTTAGTCACAAGCTTGAAATTTGCAATGTTCAAGCTAGCACATTGGGCCAAAGATACAAGCATTGGCTGTGGATCAAGTTCATCTACAAAGAAGGCCCAAAAGAAGATATTAAACTGTCCAAAACAATCTTACAATGGGCTGGTCACTTGGACATGCATGGAGAGCCCTTGAAGTTGCTAAATGGAGGCCAAATGGAGCTTAATGAAGGATGTCCAGCCCATGATCAAGTCTTGGACGAATTTTTATGTTTTTTATTAGTTTCCTAAGTCTTACAAGTTGTAACTTTTAGTTAGGTACCAAATTGTGACAGGTTGCAACTAGTTTTAGTAGTTTTGTAGACACCAAATTTTGACACGCCATTTATTTTCAAACATTGGGGGGCATGTTTGTGCTTTTTGGGATAATTTTTAATTTTTAATTTTTAATTTTCAAAAATTTGGGGGGCAAAATAGTAATTTTATCTGTAAATATTTTTCTATCAATTTTTGGGGGTTTAAATTCATATTTTTACTTTTATATGAATTTATTAATTTCTTATGATTTTTCTAGAATTAATTGGTATTTTTTATATTTTTTGTACCAGCTAAGGGCAAAATCGTCATTTCACAAATTAAATTGATTTTTACTAATTTTGAGTCAAAAATGTATTTTCTAGTATTTTAAGATTATTTTTAACTTTTGGTAATTTTTTGAGGTCAATAGCTATTTTCTGCAAATTTTCATTGCCCAAGGGCAAAATTGTCATTTTACAGATTAAATTCATTTTTGTCAAATTTTTGAGTCGAAAAGGCATTTTCCAGTGTTTTAAGATTATTTTTAACTTTTGGTAATTTTTTGAGGTCAATAGCTATTTTCTGCAAATTTTCATTGCCCAAGGGCAAAATCGTCATTTTACAATTTAAATTCATTTTTTGTCAAATTTTGAGTCGTAAATGCATTTTCAAGTGTTTTAAGCTTACTCTTATTTTTTGGTAATTTTTTGATGTTAATAGCTATTTTTTTGTGTATTTGTGTTGTCTAGGAGCAAAATCGTCATTTGACACTCCAAATGCGTTTCTGTCAGATTTAAGTTCTAGTTTTTATTTTTGAAATTTATTGTAAATTCTTTTAAAAATTTAGGAATCGCTGTCATATTTCTTGTATTAATTTTTTTAATTTTAAATTTAAAAATATATTTTTAATAAAATTAATATTTTTTAATACCGGTGGCATTCTTGTAATTTTACAGCATTCTTGGCCAACAAGACAAGTGGCCTATAAATACTCTCTCTAATCAGCAGAAAAAAAAGGAGAAAAAAAGAAACCCTAAAAACACATTTTGATTTTTATCCAAAGGGATCAAACACACACACTATTACACCTAAAAACACACAATAGCCGCCATTCCTTCCTGATCACTGTTCATTCATCTTCATCGTTCGTCAGATCAATTTCCAGCTTCAAAAGCAAAGAACGAATCACTGTTCACCAGACCTTGATCATCTTGCCAAAAGGTAATTTCTTATCTCTCTTTTCTTTATTTTGATCCATTTTATTTCATTATAAAGCTTGATTTTGTCATGTTTTAATCATCTGAAATTTGTTTAAACTGGTTGATTGTTTCTTCTACAATTTTTCTGATTTTATATTATCTGATTCTATTGGTTTTTGATTGTTTGAAATCTGGGTTGAATTTAGTTGATTGTTTCTGTTTTGCTTTTCTTCTTCTTCAAATTTTCTGGGTTTGATTTCTACGTTTTTGTTCTTTATTTTTGCTTCTGGGTTTTCTGGGTTTTACGGTTTTGTTCTTGTTTATGGATTTGTTCTTGAAATCTCCTTCTCCACCTTCATCCCCGTTTCCAGTTTCACCATCAATATCTCTTCCCTCCACCCATCAAGGATTCTCCCCCGTCTCCCTCTAAGCCAGAACCCAACCCGGTTGACCATCTCCTTCAACCTCACCCACACACAAAACCAATCAAACCTCATAACCCCAGCCAAATCTCAGTCCTATTTCCACCGCCTATCCACCAGTACCATCACCACAGAACAACCCCAAACTTCCCTGAAAAAAACCAGACAACCAATCCACCTCCAGTAGTTCCAAACCTGCAAAAAGAAAAACAGCCAGCAAATTCAATCTCCCGTCAACACCCATACCAATAAACAAACAAACACAGCAGCCGCCCCTCCCAACCCAAATTCCAATCACCTGCTACACCATTTCCACAGCACACACACGTACAGACTCACATACAACACATCAGATTCCCAAACACATCAAACAACCATCAATTTCACAACACCATTACTCCGCCAGCATCCCTCAACCACCAAACCATCAGGACCTTCACCACCAACTCACCAGCCCCTACCGGACCACCTGTGTCAACCAACAACCACTAGTAGCCCCTTCTCTCACTCTCAAACACACATAGCATCACTCACTATGTTCACACGTTTCAGCACACACTTCACATTCACAATTCATACATACACACACATATGCGTACAGATTCACAAATTCACATCCATATTTACATTCACATTCATATTCACATTCACATTCACAACACACATACAGTTTCAGGCACATACACTATACATACACATCACCACACTCGCAATTAACACCCAATTACCCATCAAAACAACCCAGCGTCCACTTGCAATCACAGTCAAACTTTCCCATTCACACGCCTGAAGCCAATCACTATGCCCATTCTCCTCCACCACCAGAAGACACTCCATTACCTGCCAGAAAAGAACAAAAAAATAAATAAATAAAATAATCCAAGGACCACCACCAGCCCCTGCGCATGATCACCCAGAACAGACCCCCCCCCAATGCCCATTCAATTCCCCTCACCACCATAACCAACAATCAGCACTGGATGCTAAATTATTCCATCGCCCTATTTCGACAGAGAGATTGACCTGGGATGAGAGAGTAAGGGAGATCGATGGAGACAAGAGAGGGACAGATTTCAGAGAGAACTTAGAGAGAAATTCGAAGGCAAAGAAACAGAGATTGAAAGAGAAAGCTGGAGATACAAAAGAGAGAAAAATTGGTGAGAGGAGCAACGACGAGGGAGAACCGGAGAGAGAGAGTGAGACAGAGTAATCAAAGAACAGAGATAGAGAAGAAAAGGCGAGACAGGGGAAGAGAAAAGCAAGTCTGGTGAGAAGAAAAAAAAAAGAAGAGAGAGAATGAAAAAAAACAAAACAGAGAATATGCATGAGAGAAGGGAGAGAAGAAGAGAGAAAGAAAAAGAAAATCTGATGGCATAAAAAAAAGAAAAGATGAAAGACTCAAAAAAATAATAATAATAAAAAATAAAAAAATAAAATAAATATATATATAATAATAATAATAATAACGATTTGGGAATTTTGTTTTCATTTCTAATTTTTTATTTAGTTTAAGTTATGTTTTTCTGTTTTGTTTCAATTTGGTTTTTAATTTGAGTTTTAATTTAGTTAAGGAATTTAGTTAATTAGATTAATCTAGTTTACTTGTTAATTTAATTTTATTGTTTTTTTAGTTAATAGTGGATGTATTATCTATGATTGGATGTTAATCTAGTTATCAGTTTTCTTAAACTAGTGATTTTAGTTAATTAATTCATTTTAACATGTTATTGGTTTTGATTTCAGTAAATTAATTCAATTATTATCATTTTATTGGTTTTCTGGTTATCTGATTGTGTAAAAAGATAAAATCATGTTCTTTTGCCCCCTCAAGATTTTTCAGTTCTATCCATGTGCCTGAAGTCTTTTTATTTTTTATGCGCAATTAAGGCCCTCCATAACAAATTTTATATTTCTTTCAATTAAGCCCCTTAATTGTAATTTGCCCTACATTTGTTAGAATTTACTCTTAATTGTCCCAACTTCACTTTAATTTTGCATTTCTACCCCCTTAGACTTATGTGAATTTTCAATTTCTAACCCCTAAGTCTTATAGAGCTTTATTTTAGTCCCCTTGGTTGCTAAACTTTGCATTTTACTCTCAATTTATTAGTGTCTCGAATTTATTTATTTATATTGAGATACCTTGACTTGGGTGTTCGTTTTTAAGCTTTAGTACCGGGTCTTCAAAGAGGTATCCCGATCTCTCATTATTTCTTCTTTACGTGCTCCAATATGCTCCAATGTGACTTATGCATTATTTTATTATTATTTGCTTATTTCTTATTTTGTATGCTTGTTGCGTATTTACATAGTTAATTTGTTTAATTCTGAATTTTTATTATTTTGAAAATATAATATTTTGTATTTAGCTAGTCAATGTAATGGTTAGATTATTTTTCTCATATTTTGGCAAAAATTGTGTATTTAGATAGCAAATGTAATAGATAGGTTATTTTTATTTTTCCCCTTAAATTGTAAATCTAGCCCCCCAGTGTAATAGTTAGGATTTATTTGCTTTTGCATGCTTATGTGTTTGTTTCTTTACCGCTTTCCTTAGGATTTTGCATTTAGATATTATGTTTATGTGTTATGTGCTCCTATATGATCTTATATGCTTTTATATGTTTAATTTGCTTTTAATTCATGTTTTAATATTTAATTTATGATATATGGTATTCCGTCACCACACTAGTCCAACGCTAGTTGTGGCTTCTTTTCCCGTTAGTCCAACGCTAGTGGGATTTTTTTAGAAGTGGGCTAGTCCAACGCTAGACCCTTAGGACATTTTAGTGTTAGGATCATTCGTGTGCATTTCACATTTCACACACTTTTAGTTTTCTTTCCATTTAGCATGATTTTATTATTATTATTATTATTATTATTATTATTATTATTATTATTTTGACACAGTTTTTCAAAATGCACGACATCTAGGTTGCATTTCACTTAGACTTTAGGACATTTATGTGATTCCGACTAGAAATAGTCGCATACTCACGTGGGAAGCGGTGGTGTACATGCCGTTCCCCCCTCCGTGAGTAGAAACATTCAGTCACGAGTTATTAGTCTCCCAGTACCCGTCATGTTGCATACCTACTTTCTTCGACCACTTACTATATATTACTATTGTTTCTTTTCTTTTTGCATCTCCTTTTGCATTCACACTTGTGACTCCCTCGAGGTCTCGACTCGGGTTTCGCAATTAATGCGGTAATTCCCGACCAAGCCTCGACAGGAACATGCCGACCCTCCCGATACCCACATTTAGATTTAGGATTTGCATCCATTTAGATACATCCGAACGTGATAGAATTATGGGTTAATGTAGGAAAATTTGATTAAACCTCGCAACTAGCCTCAGCTAGGTTGAAAGGGTGCCTTAGGCACAAGTCTTTGCCTTCCCTTTCTTCAAATGTGACTCTCGGACCCTTTTCTCTCGTTTTTCGTAGACCGGAGTCGAAAAAGGGTTTTAAATGATTTTTCTAAAATTTTACTTTTTGTTTTATTAAACAATTTTTCGGGTGACTTGGTACACCCTAACTCAGTACCAAGTGGCGACTCCATTTTAAAAATAAAACCCTTTTTCAAAAAAATTATTTGGCCAAACCTGTCGCATTTTTAGTCCCGGCCTTGTTTTCTTTTAAAATATCATTTTTCTTAAAATACACTTTTTTTACTAAAATTTAATTTTTCACACACGCGCACGGTTTTTCCCAAAACATGCTTTGTTAAAAAGTGTCTCAGACTGGACCGTCTTTTCGGGACGCGACAGGCAGCGACCCCACAAGCACCCCTTTCACTTTTTATTTTCACGATTTTTCAGACGTGACAAGTTTACTTTATTTTAACCTTCTAAACTTTTCTTTGTAAGCCTATAAATGGGCATGTTACTGTTCATACGATTTTTAGCATAAATTTATGAATAAAATTTGAGTGTTTTTTCTTAATTGAGATTCTTCTTGGTGCTATGTTGATTTAGAACTACTGTTGGTCTTATCAAGCTTGCTTGTGGCGACCACCAACTTCGCTTAGAGTTTTCTTGAGTTTTTGATCAAGTCTTTAGAGCTAATTAGATTAGACGGTTGAACTCGATCAACTTGGTCTAGTCTAGTTTCTCCATTGGTGTGCTCATCTTCAAGGGAAGATTCAAGCCAAAATAACTCCACGTCAAGGGTTCCTTATTTCACGAATCAAACGAGATCTTGAGTTCAACGAGTTGCATACCTGAAATCCAAAACTTTCTTGGCAACGCAACCGTGCACACATCATCCTCTTTGCTTTTTTCTTTCCTTTTTCTTTTGCAATCGGAAGACAAAATATCCCAATTAATGTTGGTTATGCTTAATATCAAGTGAATAAATCTAACTTGCAAAATAATTTTTAAAATTGATTCAAACTAACATACTTGTTAATGTGTGATACTTACTCAGTATAGATTACAAAAACTCTCATGAAGTTCCCCCATTTGGGTTACAAAAAATATACATAAAGTAAATAAAAATTTACTACAATGTGGGGGCATAAGATTCAAAAGAATATACTCGAACTTGATCTAGTGAGGTATTGAAATTGAACAAACAAAAAGTAAAATTGCCCCAGTATGTACTAGTAGTAAATGAAATATTGATCCTCCTCATTCCCCCCCCCCCCCAGTGTAGAGCGTGATCATGAGGATAGGTTCAACAACAAATTTTCTTTGAAGGAATTTATTGTGTTTGGGTAGTAGAAATGATATCATACCCATCTTCCCATCATCCTGCGGAAACAATTGGGTTAAGAAAATTTTATCCTAATGTTGTGAAAATTTAAATGTTAAATTTGATGCATTTATGAGATCAATGTGTGTGAGTTTTTCCTCTCAACAAACAGAATATGATTTCCTAAAGGACAATGAATTCATTGAATGGACATCGCAATTTACGAGATATCATTTGTAATCATTATATGAAAATAAAAAATGGAATAGCTTGTTATCCTAGAAGGCCAACATTCTCATACATTACCATATGCCATTATGAGAATCAGACATTAGACTCAATGTGGACTTAATTCTTTTTTTTTTTTCTAAGGTAAAGATATTTGTCAAAAAAATTCAAATTACCAAATTGAAAGTTGGCACATTCATCCGGTTTTGGAGAATGAAAAATAAAGATATGTTTATAAGATCTGAAATTTTTTGGACCTAAGGAATGTGATATTACCAAGTTGATTCATACAGATGGAAAAGTTACACTGTCAAATGAAAGAGATGGTTAAAAAAATTTTTTATCTCTTTTGGGAGAAAATTGCAACTAAAACATCTCAAATTAGTTTTTTCATAAAACAAATGAAATGTAAAACAGATGAAGTGTATGCAAGTGTTATCGTGGAGGTAAAATTAATGCAACGCTTGAAAAGGAAAAAGAAAAGCAATTGAAGCCAGTATAAAATCAATAAAATAGGATGCATGTCTATGGGTTGTCCATTTTTGGGCCAAAGATTAGCCCAGCATGATCATTTCCTTGTGGGTAGAGTACTATATCATATTTGTAGCCAGAGGTCCATGAAATTGTTGAAATGAAGAGGGAAATTTGGTTTCATTGCTTGTCTTGAACTTCTTGACCTTCCATTCGAGTCTCAATCAGATTAATTAGGCTATGAACCTAATTTAGTTTTGAAAGTTAATGTCCATGTGCCAAGATAATTATAATTTTTTAAAATGTTAAAAATATGATTCAGAAAGGTTTATGACCTAATTTTGCTATTTTAGATCAAATTGATTAAAATTGTGATTTGTCTTGGATGGATTTGGCTGCTATCTTAGCTCGTCCTCCACTGTTTTACGGATATATAATTTAGCCCTAGTATTGTGGTATTCAATGTAATATCCCCCTACGGTTCATGCAGATGACAATTTATAAAGCAGTAAACAATACATAAATTAAACTGACTTGCAAAAAGCAAAAACAAAAATTTTGAATTAAGTTGACATAAAATTTTGTAAAGGACGACTCAAAATTACCTATCTGGTACACTTTAAACTTGGGAACTCATTCTAGGGGAAACAAAAATTCTTGATTTTCAAAAATTAAAATCTAAGGGATACGTTAAAAATAAATGAAAACTCTAACGTGGAATTCACATCCTACTTAAAATATACAAGAAAAAGAAATCCCTATATTTAAATGAAAGCACATTTATTTAAAAGAAAATAATTTATTTAAATACGAAAAACTAAAATGAGATTACAAAACAACTTTAATATTGAAATATAAATTAAATACAAAATGAGACAATTCCCTGCCCTAGGTGCATAATGTGTACTTAAGAAGTGTCAAAACTTTGGGGGAAATTATATAGATTTCAGTTAATTACTTTCATTTCGATTGTAGGATAGTAATAGTTGTTTTTCAAACATAAATAACGGGTTTCATAACTACTAACATCCATTTCCCCTTTGATTCCCTTAAACTAAACACCCTCTATTTAACGGGTATAGGGCCTCACAATTTGGCCTCATACCAGTTCAGACAAGTTGAAAGCCACATAAATCATCAGTAAAATAATATAATTTGTCAGTTAAAGAATGTAAGTTGCTACTGAATAAATGTAACTGGTTTTCACTCTAAAACGTTGTTGTTTTATGGCTCCAAAGTTGGCCAACATAGCTCAATCTCAATCGTCTATTGTTGAGCCAATAAATTTGGACCATTAACTTTTTCCAAATGAAACTTGTGAGTCCCTTCTCCTTATTTAACATTCCCTTAAACCAAACATGCTCATCACCTCCACGTCACATTCCTTGGAAACTGGATCACATCATAGGCAAGATGCATCAATTGATTCTAGGCAAAGACTTTATCTTTAATAAATTTCAGGAAGCAAATATGGTGGCTAACTCCCTAGCAAACTCTGGTAGTGATAAAAACATTTAAAGTGAGATCACCAATCGTATCGCATTTGTAGGATGTAAGATTTATGTCACTCTGATTTTGCAACCTTTTTTATGTTTTTTAATTAATACTGAAAGGACAAACCATAATAGATGGAGCGACATAACTTTAAAATAAAGTAAAAAATTTTCACCATAATGTTGCTATTATTGGGCAGGTGATAATTGGAGTGTTTTTAAGGGGACCTTAACCTTTTTAGGAACTTATGTAGACTTAATAATTATAAACGCCATTTTCTGGAACTAATAGAAGTTTGTGCCAAGCCCTCGACTATTTCAATGTGACTTTTCTTGAAGGAGAAAAAGAATTGATGAATCAACATTTGGTATTGTTATTTGTATTGATTCAGTATGCCTTCATTTTTTGTTATAATCGGATATATTAAATAAACATTTACGGATCTACCGAAAAGAAAACATCCAGTGCCCAATTATGTGTCGTGGATTAATAAGTGTTTTTCAAGTCTCGTTTCCGCAGGATCATGAACCATATTGAACGAAGGATTAAATTCACTTTGCACTCCCAAATTTATACCAGATTATCACTTTACATTCTAAACTTCAATTTTAGACAAATTGTACCCTCAACTGTCCAAAATATTCCATTTAAGTTTAATCGTTTACGGCATTAACTAAATTAACGAAACTTAAGTGCGTGCGTGCAACATTCGTTTAACTCCAATTGCTGACAGTGTTAATTTAGACAGATTACACTCTAAACTTAAATCCAATCATTGCAAGCACGTAACTAAATTTTGTTAGTTTGGTTGACGCCGTCAACGATTAGACTTAAATGGAATGTTTTGGACAATTAAGGGTGCAATTTGTTCAAAATTAAAATTCAGAATGCAATGTATGAATTTGGTATAAGATAGGGGGTACATAGTGAATTTTGGCCTTGAACAAAACTATTAAGAGAATTAGGCCTAAACAAATTGGGGATCCTAACTAAAAGTATGTAAAAGTTAATTATTCATTGATATATATTGATGAAGGACACAATAGTTAAGATGTAACAAAATATTGTTGAACATAACACGTATGGTGATTGTTAAGCTGATAAAAGAGAATAACTAATGTGGAATAAGAACAAAATTTAGAAACAGCTTATAAAGACCAAGGCTCATGGGATAATGACCCATTACAAACACGGAAATTAGAGTATGCATTTTATTTTTGTTGATACATGTTTACGGCTTAGGGTCTTCTGTTACATATTTTGCTGTTACACTTGTGTTACACTACCTAAGTGATTGACAAGTGTCCACCCACTAACCCTATCTCCAAACACAGGTACACTTGTCAATCACGAAGGTGGTGTAACACAAGTGTAACACTAAATTGTGTAACAGAAGACCCAAAGCCCATGTTTACATGCCCATTATTTATTTTGATAACAATTTTGGTTGCTTTACAATTGAATGTGCTTGGAGATTGGGAACAAAATCATTACAAGCAAGAGCACCTTTATAATCCACCCCCTCCAAGTCCTCAAGCACCACCACCAATGCCTCCACCAGCTCCATATCCTTCACCATGACCGAAGCCGCTACCATTGCTTCCTCCTCCTCCTCCACCACCACGACCGCCACCTCCACCTCCGCCAATTCCTCCAGCACCACCACCTATGCCTCCACCAGCTCCATATCCTTCCCCGTAACCAGAGCCACCGCCATTGCCTCCTCCTCCTCCTCCACCACCACCACCACCACCACCACCTCCACCAATTCCTCCAAATCCACTGCCTATGCCTCCACCAGCTCCATATCCTTTCCCATAACCAGAGCCACTGCCATTACCACTTCCTCCTCCACCACCACCACCACCACCTCCACCTCCACCTCCACCAACTCCTCCAAATCCAGCACCTATGCCTCCACCAGCTCCATACCCTTCCCCATAACCAGAGCCTCCACCATTGCCTCCTCCTCCTCCACCGCCACCGCCACCACCACCTCCTCCTCCTCCACCAATTCCACCTACACCCCCACCTATGCCTCCTCCAGCTCCATATCCTTCCCCGTAACCAGAGCCTCCACCATTGCCTCCTCCTCCCCCTCCCCCACCACCACCACCTCCTCCTCCTCCACCAATTCCACCTACACCCACACCTATGCAGCCTTTCCTACCAACTCCGCATACAACGTCACCAAGGGTGACTGCACTCAAGTCTAACACTACGCTCAAGAGAAGAAGCAACACACAAAGCCATTTTTTCGAAGAGCCCATATTGATTAGTGGTTAAAAGTTTTTTGCTTCGCTTTTTTCTGCTCTACTAAACTTCAAGACTCCTCATTATATAGCCGTAACCGTTGGAGCAAACGTTGCAAGTTTGCAATGGAATTTCAATGTGCCACCGAACTCCGCACTTGGAATTGTTAAACGATGTATTTCAACGGTTTGGATGTGGGGGAATATTAAGTAAAAAAGGATATATTCAAAGTCAATTCAAATTGATAAGTTGGGCTGGAGTCAACTCCAGAGTATTGATCTATTTTGATATTTCAATATTTTACTAATATGTGTGTTATGAAGAAAGGAACAAATCCACACACCTCCGTAATGAAGGATTTATATATATATATTTTTCTCACTAAACACAACAGTACCCTTTATTTTAACATGAATTGATCAGTAACATTCTCCATTCTAAAATTATATTGCCATACAACTATCCAAGAAAAATACTGAGAATCCAAAAATGAAATTTTAGTTACTTCTAATTTTAATTTAAAAATTTCCAAAAGTAGGCAAAAAAATATAGTTGAAAATATCACAAACGGGATATTTTAAAGAACAAAAATGATAAAAACAAATACAAAAAAGTAGTTGAAAATAATTAAACTAAGTATGAATTTTATGAAGAATATTTAAATCTGCATGCACCAGGATTACGACTTGAGTATGAACCATAGTAGCGTAGACTTTAGATTTAAGATTATCTGTAAGCAATCATTGTGCTACCAAATCCTAATACGCGGGATAACGTCGGTTGACAATAACAAAGTCAACAACCATGTAATCGCCGTTCTGGACGGAAAGCTGTCTCCCACCATTTAAATGGTCGAACTCCTTATAGAGAAGTGGGTTTCAACCAAGATTAATCTTCGTTTTCTTTTTTTTTTTTTTTTTTTTCAATTGGAAGACAACATATCCCAATTCCATGTTGATGATGCTTAATATTAAGTCAATAAATCTAACTAAAATTGATTCAAACTAACATACCTAGAATTATGTGTTACTTGCTTAGTGGAGATTACAAAAAACTCACATAAAATTTTCACATTGTCAGTTAAAAATTAAAATAAAAATTTGACCTAGTTGGGTTACAAAAAATATACATAAACTAAATAAAAATTTGCTACCATATAGGGTACGGAATTCAAAAGAATATATTGAAATTGAACAAACAAAATGCAAAATTGCCCCATTATGTACTGTTAAAAAATGAAATACTGATCCTCCTCATTTTTTTTTTTCGCCCCAGCATATGGTGTGATCATCTGAATGAAATTTTCTTTGAAGTCTGAAAAGGAAGCGGGAATTTATTGTCTTTGGATAGCAGAAATGATATCAGAGTCATCTTCTCCTTATCCGATCGCTATAGTTTGATTAAGAAAACTTTATCCTAATGTTGTGAAAATCTAAATGCTGAATTTGATGCATTCATAGGATCAAAATTTGTGAGTTTTTCTTTTCTATCAAAAAATATATGATTCCTCAAAATAAGAATAATCGATTCATTTACTTGACATCCCAATTGACGAGATCTTATTTGTAGTCTTTATAGGAAAAGAAGAAATGGAATAGCTTGTTTTTCTCAAAAGCCAACATTCTCATAGATTATCACACAATGCTTCCTTTTATGTGCTGGATGTCATTTCGAGAGTCAAACATTACACTAAATGTGGACTTATTTTTGGTCTAAGGTAAAGGCATGTGTCAAAAAAATATTCAAAATTTCAAATAGAAATACAATTTAGGAGCCATTTGGTTCAAATTCCTCAATCACTATTCCTATAGATATCATTAACCCTGCAATGAGTATGTATTTTTATTATTCCCCTTAACATGTTTGGTTTAATAATAGAATGGTTATCATTTCCCCCAAAAGGATTAATGAGTTTGATAGAGGTGTATTTTGGAGGGAATTATAGAAACCCTAATTAATCACTTTTATTCTAATTGAATGACAGTGATAATTGTTTTTCAAAGATCAACAATAGGTGCCATTACTACCCATACCCATTTCTCTCCTTGATTTCCCTAAACCAAACATCCCCTTAAAATAATCTATCTAGCACATTTTTAATTTGCTTGACACATTCTAGGGAGAACAGACATTCTAGAATTTAAAAATTAAAATATAAGGAGTTTATTAAAAATAAATAGGAGTCTCTAAAGTGGAATTTACATCCTACTTAAAAAACACAAGAAAAATATATCACTTTTTTAATGAAAGCATATTTTTTTTAAAGAAAGTAATTTATTAAAATACGAAAAACTAAAATGAGATTACAAAAATACTTGAATATTGAAATATAACCTATAAAAATGAGTCAATTCCCTCCTCCAGGTGCATATTGAGAACTTTAGGAGGGTCACAATTATGTTCTAATTTATGGGATTAAACTATATATAATATCATATTAAACTCACCAATGCATCTACACCCCTTAAAATCTTGGTTCGCGAGCGTTCAGACTTAGGGATCCAAAAATCAATTCAAACGGTCCTAGATTGGTGGTTTGAGTGATACAGGCCTCATGTGTCCGCTGTATGTGGGTATTAAATTACTTTCAAATAAAAAAATGAAAAACACAAAAAAAAAGAGAGTAATTTGGTGGAAAATTACTTTAATATGAAAAGAAAAAGGGATAGCAAGATTAGTTGTCATTAGCGGGTAAAATAGCACTATGTGAACAAGGTATAATATTGTTTGGATTAAAATGGGTATAAATGCGTCATTGGTTACTTTAAAAAGTCAAAATCAGGATGCTTTTAAACAATTTTTACAACGTTAAAAGACACGGTCAAAATTATTATAGTACTTGCTACCGCGCGGCATTTCGATTTTAAGTAGTTGCATATTAAATTGTGCTGCTTCAGTCCAAGGCCTTAAAAGCCAAAAAAAAAAAAAAAGGTCAAAATTGCCATAATACTTAATACTGCGACGTTTGTGATTTGAATTTCTGTACAGAAACTGGGGCACTGCTTTCTGTCCGGCCAAAATGCTTCCCTCTGTTTTCCTCTTATTGCTCTTCTGCATGAATACTTTCAATTTCTGAATAGAAACAGGGTTCCAAAATGCTCTCCCCCTGTTTTTTTTCTCTTCTTATTTTCTTTGGAGGCGGCAATATTTGTTCATGGATCATAACTGGTTTCATTAAGACGGATCTTGGAGTAATACTTTCGTTTGGAAATGCTCCGGAGTTAGCTACGTTGCATGTCCTTATTTTGCGTTTGCTTGTTTTTAAACCAAAATGCAGGATTTCATAAAGAACTTCTAGTTTTGCTAGAAGATCTAGACCAATATGATTTAAATCCATTTCACCAGCCGTAGTTCAAGCATTTAAACGGTGGGACACAGCTTTCTAACGGGGATTACATCATCAGGATAGAATTTTTCCATGGTAGTCGACTTGGAGGTCACAAACCAATGTATCTTTAGTTATAAATTAGAAATTTTTTGGGAGGAAGGTTTATATTGTCAACCGATCTCATCCCACGTATTTGGATTTGGTAGCACAATGCTTGCTCTCTAATAAGTACAAAACTAAGGAGCCATTTAGTTCAAATTTCTCAATCACTTTCACTATGATTAGCCTTGAATGAACCGAACTGCTCACGAACGTGTTCGTGTTCGCGCTCATTTGTATTCGTGAAAGGCTCGTTTGTATATTACACGAGTTCAGCTCGATCACAATATTTAGCTCAATTATTAATCGAGCCGAATACAAATATATTCGCGAATAGTTGAGCATCATCGAGAACATATGCTTTTGTATTTTAAAAAATTATAAATTTAGAAAATATATATATTAGAATTATAGGAAGCTAGGTTTTACCATCTACCATCTACCGTCTCTTACTTTCTTCCTTTCTTGGAGATATTCAGGCAACCAAACACTGCAAAACAATCCTTTCGCTTTTGATTCCTCCAACTCTCAGATCTTGGTAGGTTCGTATCTTTTCCTTTTTTTCTTAACATCTCTCTCTTCCAACTCAGTTCTCTTGATGGTTTTACCATCCATTCTTTTTTTTTTTTCAAAAACTCTCTCTCCAACTCTTCCCAGATCTTGGCATGATAGGTTCATATCCATTTTTTTTAACTTCCCATTTTCTTGCCTGTATTTTTGTCTCCCTTTTTAGTTGTTATGGCACTAATTTGCTAACAATTAATTTTTGCCCGTTAATACAAATGTGATGTCGCTTGGTTAATGGAGAAGTTTGGAAAAGTTGATATGTTCTGCAATTATTCACTCGCTTGAAAACCCAAACCTATAATCAACTTAGGCATGTATTTTTTTTTTAATCTTACATCGTTGATTGTTCTTGTATCCTATTTTTGTATCCATCCTTTTGTTGGTCACCATAAAAAATGGGATTTAAATCATTGTTCAATCGAAAGAATAACAGTTGTAACAACCACCTTCAGGGAAACAATCCTCATTCTTGATGATTATATGTTTCGTGCCTTTGATAATTTTTTTTTTTTGCCATTTCATTCTATTATTCCTTTTCCTTTCTCTAACTGTATTAGGAATTCTAATGCAAAGAAAAATTTGGCTTCTTATTGGTGATTAAAAAAAAATAGGTATGTAATTTTTTGTATGTGCATCTTTTCTCTATCGGTGTTATGCCCCGTGTTTCGAGACGTGGCACCTGCCATGCCCTAGACTAAATTAGAATACAAGGCTAAATCGATACAAAACTATAACTAAAACAAATCACAACTTAATAATGTACAATAATAACCAAAAACTTCATTTCATTCATTCCAAAAATATGAACATTCTCCATTTACAATTCTCTTCTCCCATTACAAAAATAGTTGGGAGTATCACATGCATAACCTAGCTTAACAAAAATATGGCTATACAATCAATGAACAAAATAAGCTCATTCCAAGTCTATACCAACTACAACTATGAGGTCCAAAGTCTTGCAAATCCTCTTCTATGAAGTCATCCCCTGTGAAGTCAAAGAATGGGGTAAGTGACAAATCACCCAGTAAATAGTAAAAGGTCTCTTTGAGGCTCGAGGTTGTTATACATACACATATAGGTTCCAATACAAAAACCAAAATTCACAACATTCACAAAATAGGTGGTCATTTCATAAGCAATATAAAACACATTCTTAGCCATGGCACAAAACAATGAGAGCTCAAGTAGTTAGTGGACAGATGACTCTGGATATCCAGTTGTTAATTACGACCTGGTTAACACGGTTCAAATCCAACTTTCACCTGGTTGGTCCGGTTCAAAGCTAACTTTCACTCGGTTAGCATGATTTAAAGGTCATATCACAATCAACATTTTAAGGAACTAGTCCTGCCACAAGCCATTTCACATGCAAGAGCTCAATTCAATAATCATTCCAATGATAATTAAACCACGTAAAGTAAGAACATAACCAAACTCAAGCCCATTCATATAGAAATTAACATTTCAAAGCATTAAAGTTAACAAATCGCATTTTCAAAGACAAAGAGATTCAAGTACTACTTACCTCAATTCCAAAGTTAGTTCAAGTAGTTCGAGTAGGGATAAGCACCTTTTTCGCCTATAACACATAATTAGTGCCAATCACACACTAAATCTATCAAGAAATCATAATTGAGGCTTAAAATCTACTTCAAATGCAAAACGAAGCAAAAAGAAGAGAAACTAGTGTGATCCGTGGCGTCAGTCGCGATGCGACTCACGCAGCGGCTTACCCACACAGAACCCAGCCGGGCTTGGGTCAGACACCTGAGGCCTCCTAGCCGTGGTGCGATTGATGCTACATATGGCACTAAAGGGATACCCCCAAATGAGCTGTAGCCTCATCCACAGCACGGATGGCACTGTAGACGAGCCCGAGCAACGCGAGCTTCGACCCCTACAAGACCCCAAAACCAAATCCAACACAATCCAGGCACCAAACCAAATCCAAAATGATTTCATATGCCAAGAACACAACTCATAAACATAGTATACTTCATAGATCACAAAACCCAACCACAAATCACACATTCCTCAATTTTTTTTGCCCACATTCATCATGAATACACATTAACTCTCTTTCACACACACAAACCAACACAAGCACATAATCAAAAGCATAAGGATCCTAAACTTCCCAAAATCATCCATCCATCTACTACCCCAAAATATAAACCAATGTCAAAGGAAGGGAAGTGGAACTTTAAGAGAAGAATTTACATTTGTTGGAGGATTCAAAAAGAACTCTACTTGATCCCCTTGGAGAATAATGCTCTTCACTTCCTTCTGCAAGAATAGTGAAAAGAAAAAGGAAAGATTTTAGAGAAAGAGAGAGTCTTCCAAAGAGAGAGAAAAGAAGAGATGAAGAACGAATAGAAGAACCCTAGTCTTTTGGGGGTAAGGAAACAATTAACGAAATTTGCAAACAAGCCCCTAAAGAGCTTTCAAATCATATCTTGACCCAAGGGGTCAAATTTACTAAAAGGTCCATGGGGACCTTTGGTATCACAATGGGTTTCTAAATTGTTGCCAAAAATGAATTATTAAAGTGGTTTAGAGTTTTTATTGGGGCTGTAATATATGATTTGGACATAAGAAATAAGTTCCACAATTTTGTCGCTGATATTAGAGCAATTTTGTCTTGTTTCTTTTGTAACTTAGTTGAAGAAATTTACAATAACAACCATTTTTTAATTACATTTTTGGTTATTTGGTATTGAAGGCAAGGCATTTCATTGGTTTAAGAAATTGTCCATGTGGCTCCAGTTGTACTCTATTTTAACTTCATAAAATACTACTTGTTTTAGACTTTAAGCATAAGTTACTTCTATGAATTCTTGCTTAATTAAATGTGAACATTCTTTGCTTGGTTGAGTAGGTTCTCAGCATTTTTCTAGAAAACGGTTCTCCAAAGTCAGAACTGAATGTCCTTTTCCTTTTTTTTTTTTTTTTGTATAACAACTTTTTTTATTGAGAAAGAATTTTAACTTCAAAATGGAGTACTATTAATTTTTTAAAGTATTTGTGTGTTTCAAAAAGTTGGTGGAATCAAACTATAGATTTCTTGAAATGAAAATAGCATATTGTCATGGTTTTCTATGGTTTTGTGGTAACGTACAACCTGTAACACATATATAGCCATATACATTCTTCTCTTCTATTTTAATTGTCATTATGGTTATATTTTTGCTAAATTTTTGTTGTTATAATATTTTAAGTAACTATCATTAGTTGTAAGTTTATTATTGATAATTATATCTAGTAATAAGAAAAGTTAAATTTAGGTAGGAAAAGAGTGTCTTGTTTGTACCTGCTATCCTAGTTGTAACTTGTAAACTGTTGAACTTCATGGCCTATTTACTTTTGGAAGGAAGCTCTCTCTTATATTGAAACTATGCATCCATTCAGCATTTGCAAACTATAATTCGTAACTGTCTGGTTAGTTTTGGCTATCACATTTGCATGTTGTGTCCTTTAATTCCTTCTTAGACTATAAACCTTCAATCCAATATAATGAACCATTAAGTGTAGGAGCTGCAAATTAGTTTTAAGCTATTGTCATTTTGTTAGAGACCGTGATAACAAAATCTTTTTCAAACATGATAGGTCTCTAAAATATGGACTAGATTACATGATGTATTAATGTATCAACCTTGATTGTTTATATGTCTAGAAGTGCTTGCAAATTTCTTTTTCCAAAGAATTATTACTAAATAGTCCAACTTCAAGTTCAATAACTTTTTATTTTTGGTTCAAAAATTAATAAATGCTCTTTAACACTTCATGTCAAGGTCTTTAAACACTTCATGTCATGATGGCCTTAGTCAAATAGGCGACATGATTGAAGTTGTTAGAGAAGGGGATCAAATATTTGAACAATTCGGAAGCTAGATTGAATGAATTCAATAAGATAAGAAACAACTTCAATTGCTTGCTAAGAAGCTGATTTAGATTGTCCCACGTGTTGGAATGCAACATACTTGATGTTGGCTGTAGTTTTACAGTTTAAAGATATTTTCCCTAGGTATAAGGATATTGATCTTGGATTCCATTGTGTTCCATCTTTTCATGATTGGATGAAGGTAGAAGAAGTTTGTCAATTCCTAGGTGTTTTTCATGAAATTACTAATATGATATTTGGTTCTGAGTATCCAACTACAATATTTTCTTAGCTGAGTTGTATAGGATCAAGGAATTTTTGAATGAAAAATCTTCAGACTTGTTTGATCATGTAAGGGCAATGGCTTCGAGTATGGCTATAAAATTTGACAAGTGTTGGGGTGAATATAATTTGGTTATTTCTCTTGTTGCCATCTTGGTTCCTAGATATAAAATAGTACTCATTAAATTTGCTTTTGATATGATGCATGCTAATGGTGATGTTGAAAAGAATGTCGCTATTATTAAGAAGCTTTATATGATCTTTATCACTACAGGAAATTTAGTTTTTACCCACACATAAAATTGCTACACATAATATGTGTGGGTATTTAGCTACACATTTATTCTATATGTGTGGGTAAATCTAATATGATTAATTACTATATATTAGGCATTTATTATGTGTAGGTAAAAATGTATAGTTACATATGAATTTGGTGGGAAAATTTTCTTGCCTAATATTGAGAAATGGCAGCATTTTTGAATTTTTTTTGATTGCTGATGTGGACATTTTTTAATTAAGATTAAGTGTAGGTAAAAGTCAATAGTTACTAATGATTGGGATGCGAGAAGTTCCCTCCCAAATATTGGAGGGTTTGGCAGGTGTTTCCAAATTTTTAAATGTGAGGTGGCTTGTTTTTTTTTTTTTGCATTAAGTGTAGGTTAAAGGTTAATAGTTTACACATGAATTGGGTGGGAAAAAATTTTTCCTCCAAAGTGTAGAATTGGCGGCATTTTTAAATTTTTGTGGAATGCTGATGTAGGCCCTGTTTTGTTGGTCCATATTACCCACACATAAGTATAAATGTCATATATGTGTAGGTAAAAGATAATTGTGGCATTTCATTATAAGGATGATGATGTGGAGAAAAATGCCACATCATTTATACACACACATATATTAATATTATATATGTAATTACAATTTTATCCATTTTTATTTATAAAATTACGCACGTAAGATGTTTGAAATTTTAAATAAACAAAGGATAATTTGTAAATTAACATCACATTAGTGTATTTGTTAATAAAAATAAAAGAAAATACAAGAAAATAAAAAAAAAAGAAAGAACAGCCTACTCTTCGGTCAGTCTCATCCCCAAATCAGCTCTCCTCCCAACCCCCCAAAACAACTGCCGCCACCTCCCCTGGTCTACTCCTCGCCGCTACCTCTACTGGTTTGCCGTCGCCACATCGGCCGGTCCTGGCTCCTTGCCACCCCCTCAACTAGCCACTTCCACGCCTTCTCTTCCATAATCTTGTTCAATTATAATCTGGAGATTATACGGTGGAAAATTGGAAATTGGTGCTCTCCCATTACATTGAGTAAGGCCTGATATGTTTTTCCTTCCTTAACTTCTCATTTGAAGCAGCTTCGCGTTTGTAAGAAAACTAATTAGGTTCAAATTGGGAAAAAAATTGAAACAGCTTGCGTTTCACATTATGCTCGTAAATATTTTCTTGATTCTTTGTTAGATTGGTTTTTCTAAGGGTTCTTTTAAAAAAAGTAATATTATAATGCTATAATATTTTCTTTAAATTGATACATATAAACATAAAGTAGTTATAAAACATATTATAAAGTAATTAAAATTTTTTCCAGAACCATGAAAAAGGAGATTTTCCACGAACCTCCTTTGTGGGTAGACTGGTTTGGGTAGTTTGGATTTAGTGTAGATTGGTTTTGGGGGTTGGAGTTTGCTGAGATTGGTTTTCATGTCTTTTTTGTGGGTAGACTGAGATTTCTTGTAGTATTATATAGAATATTTTTTGTGTTTGGGTATTTTGGATTTAGTGTAAACAATGGAATAAATGTTGTCTGTGTGTGGACTTTAGTGATTCTTGTCCCTTGTATAAACAGATGTATGAATAATACAAAAGTTTAGAGAGCTCTTGCCTGCTTTTCTTGTATGAATTTATCTTGGCTAATCATCATAATGATGCCACACCATCCCGTAACTGGTTCTTTAAAGATACTGCCTAGAAGAAGGTTACGAGAATAGTGGCTCCATAAATAGAAAGATTTCTATTCTCATGTTACACCAAAGATTAGATAGAGAGAATGGAAATTCCTTCATTTTTTTGAAATTCCACAAACAAAATTGGAGAGATAAAAGGTAAAACGCAAACTATATCATTCTAAAATGGATGCTGCATAACAAACTACCTTGATTATCCGCATTATGTGTGCAATCTTCTTTGGTTCTAGATTATCACATCAAACCAAGTCAAGTCTACGTTAATTTACACCTTTTCTCAACTTAATTATGTGACCAACGAGTGTAGTGTAAATGAATAGTATGGTCCTCCATATCTTGGTTTATTTATTTATTTATTTTTTTAATTTTTTGACAATCAGAGATATAGATCTAGTGAATCCTATCAAATTCCCTTTGTGAGTTCAGCTGGGATTGGCAATTTATGCTGGTTAGCATCATTTTAGCAATCATCTCAATCATTAATTTACTTTGCTATATTTAGTCAACTTCATCTTTCATCGGTCCAAATTTGCATGACTTTTGTAGTGTGAGAACAAATTATGGAATTTGTTTTCTCAATTTATTCTGTTTGCTTTTCATGTTCAAGTTTCTTTTACTTGAGCTGAAATCAATAAATTTGTACTGACAAAGAATTTCTTTCTGTTATATGAGCGCACCAAAATTTAAGATCAATCCTTTGAAACCATACTTTACTTATTTCATTAATGCACTTTAATGTTTTATTATTGTATTTACCTCAAAAAAGAAAAAGTAAAATGAGTGTTTCTTATTAAAAAAAAAGAAAAAGGAAAAATGGGCTAGTCTGTGTTAACATCGTTAGCTCTAATATCATAAACTGATCACTAATGAAAACAAGCCCAAGTTCTTACGTGTAAGCCCAGTACTTGACCGTTAAGCCCATGCCCAAGATCAGCCCAGATCAAATCACAGCACCCAGCCACCCACCTATGGACCCAACTTCCACATAGAGGACAAGCTAATGAAAGCTTACAATAGGAAATCGGGTGACCAATTGCCATTTCTCCATTTTAGAATGATATAGTTCGCCTTTCTCTCTGTCGGCCAATTGCCATTGCTCTATTTTTACACTATGCCATCTATAGTAAGTTGAGTGGATGATTATTTTGATTACACTATTCCATAAGATCTCATGTCCTTGCAGAGAAACTATTTGATGTGAACATTGTTTTAAAGCCATAGTGCTTAGAATGAAATAATTTTTTAGGATTATATAATTTCTTCATTCAATTGAGCAATGTAATAGAGAAAATAGAACATACTAAAGAAGTCTAATATACATGGCTTGCAAGGACATCGACAATTGATCAGTTGTTTTATTTTTTGAAGCTCTTGGCAATCTTCCCATGCAATTGTGTCTATTTATGTATGTTCAAATCCTAATAATCACATAATACATTTTTAGAGTGGCAAAAATATGGTCTAATTTTTAATATTTTGTGTCAGTTTATTGTTCATTTACTTTTTTATTTGATTTTCTGTTATTAAACATACCAGAATTAATATATCTTAATTTGTAGATACAACTTATTGAGCACGACCCCAAACTTGTTGGGATTCATCAGTTCATATAGAGTTGCTCTCACATATAAGCTGTGATTTCAAAGGTATGTTCCAAGTTAGAGTATCAAATAGCTATATTTTTTTTCTTTTTTTCACTAGGATTTCTTTTTGTGTTTACATTTATTGTGGACTGTTCATAAGCTATGTACTATTGCATTTGTCTCTCTCAACAAACTCCAAATTTTGTAACTATGTGCACAATGCTTGCTACTAGAATTCTGAAAATCGTGGAATGGGAAGCTATTCTTGGTTTACTAATGAAATTGTGATGACAATACAACTGGAGAGTATTCCTCTAATTTATCCGGAGGTTAAGTTTATATAGTTATTTGTCTTTGTTCCCTTGTTTACTAAAATTTGAAAATTGCCTCTCCGATAGACATTAAAATTTTTTGTTATTTTATTCCATCCAATAGGACAGGGTTATGAATTATATTGCAATTAGGTAAAATTGTTAAATGAAGGAAATTGTTGGTAATATCAAGTTTTTTACTGTAATGTCAAACTTGGGTATAAGGGTTATTGTTTTGGAGACTGAATGAATTTTCTTTTAGCACTAAAACAAGCATGCAGCTAGTTTCTTTTTGTAGTAGTTGCTATTGCTGCTTTTTTTCAGCTACAACTGCTACTTTTTTTTGCAGATATAAAACAAGCTCTTCAGGAATTCAGTTTTTTTTTTTTTGACATTTTGCTAAGGGAAATGTTATATGTGCATGTATTTGTACTTTTGATGATAATTAAATTTATAATATAACTACTCCACTAACAAATCGAGTCCAAAGGGTCTGATATTTACTATGATCTATTTAAGTGTTGTCAAATTTTAACATTGTAGGATATAGCGATTTATCATTTACAATCTGTCAACATAGCTAACTATACTTTTAGGAACTACATTTATTAAGTTTGTTGATGACTTGCAAGCCACAAGAGACAATTGTACTCCTCATGTTCGAACATCTAATGCCATAGAACAAAAAAAGTCCCCCAAGTTAGCCATGTGGGATGTTGAGAAATTGCCAGATTTATATCCCTTATTGCGTGGATGGGAAATGGACCTCTTTCGTCTTGATTAGTAGTATGAAGTGGGTAAAGGGAATTGAATTAGCTTGAGTGACTTTGTTTTTGACCTTGAGACAGCTTGCAATCAACCAAAAACTTTTTCCCAACAACATTATTGTTCTCCAAGGCTTGTATTCAGTCAGTCATATAGGGACACTAAGCTCCTAAACAGTAAACAAAAATAGCAGAAATATGCATGTTTCAAACTTCAAAACCTCTGTGTGTGTGTGTGTGTGAGAGAGAGAGAGAGAGAGAGAGAGAGTGAAAAGAATTTCAGTCAAATTAGTTATTGAAATATCACTTCAATCTATGCTTTTCATCAAATTTGTTTTCTTGTTCATGTACTAAAATGATAGCAGCCAGCTATAATTGTTGCTTTTTTGCAGCTATAACTGCTGCAGTTGTGCTATTTTTCGTTTGATTCTTCTACTACTACTTGTTGGTGTTTTATGTAATAGAGAATGATGGTTGAATTGAAGGAGTTTGATGATGAAGGGCCTTAGGGAGGGTGAATATTGCATTGGTTACTGGAATTCAAATTTTTTATTGGTTTGCTTATTGCTGTTTTTACAGCATTTTGTTATGCTTTGATGGAAAAAGTGAAATTGTAACTAAGATGGTGCTTTAAGATATTGAATTGCTGATTGGTTAGCTTGTTTTTTTGGGGTTTTGTCCTCCACTATAATGCTTCTCTCAAAGCAATAAAATGTAAACAAACTTAAATATGATGGTCTCTAAACAATTAAATCAATTGTATATTCACCATGATGGCAAAAGGTATTAGTCAAGCTACACTTGATGAGATAATTGAGGTAGTATACAGGTCATTTCTTGATTTCAGTTGTAGTAAGTAATCATCATTCATCAATCATCACAATCTTAGCATTTCTTCATTTCTTGATTTCACTTGGATTCTAATTGGTACATCGCTGTGTTTACTTTTGATCAGGTATAGTTGGCAAAGTCATTCTCCTTGTCTTTCTAATTTTCTCAACAATTGCTGAAGAAGATTTTCATTTACTCAACTTGTGATTTAGATCCTCTGTTCAGGTAATCAATTAATTTCTAAATATTTTTCCTTTTTCAATCAACTTAAAAGAGAGTTATTATACTTCATTCTTAGGATCATATCAATAGTTTGTTCTTTGTCCCTTTTAAAGCAGCCTGTCTCTTCCTTCCCATGTAATGTCCCTTTGAAATCAAATAAGCCCATCTCTTTCTCTCACTCTACATGTTCCATGGATAACCTGCCAAGTGTGAAAAGTGAAAACCACATTTATTCATTGGTGTACTTTATTCTGTTACTATGTTTTCTAAATGTGTGTATGTTTGACTGTTGTTTTTAGTTTTGTTGTTTTCCTAGCATTTGTTAATGTTTAAGTGGACTGTAGAGCTGAAATTTTTGTTAGACTAGTTCCTGAAATTATTATATTGTTGTATTGATGGTTGTTTATGTGTAAAAATATAGTTATCGCATTCTTTATGTGGTTGGATAGCAGTATGAGAAGTGACGTGTTTACAAATGCTTCCTGGGGCTTGAGCAAAAAGAAAAGTGTGAGGTGCAAATGTGGCTATCAATAGAATTTTAGAAAGCTCAATTGCACTTAATTTAACTTGAAAATGGAGTAAGGATAGGGAATACTAAGGACCGATGGAGGGGCAAAATGATTGTCGCATCATAGGGTAGGATGATATATAATTCCTCGTATATCTAATTTAATGAATCATGAAATAGCTAGCGAGTGATACAAAATAAAAAACAATTTAGTGCTTATAAGTAGACCATGAAAATTATTTGGTGGGCATATAGGATCTTCGTTATAAAAATAATAGTTAGATTGAAGCCTTCTATTATCTAAATGTGATTTGTTTAGTATAAATATATTGAGAACCAAAACTAATCAATCTAATAAGCTAAGGCTTCTATGATCTAAATGTAACCTTTTGCGTATAAATATATTGAGAACCAAAACGAATTAATCTAATATGTTGAGGCCTTCCATGATTTTGATTTAAGCCTCTCTGCTAGGAAGAAAGAGATTATTTTACTCTTCTAGAGAATTGGAATTAGTCTGAAAATATAATTGTTGTTTTTATTAAGATTTAGATATTAATTCAATGAGATAAAATGAAAATTCCTTTTTTTCTTAAAGGAATTAAACACGCAGCCCTAAGTAACCAAATAAATCATGCTTATCATTACTGATTCCATGTTCTATGTTATGTTTTCTAGTTCGAATTGTTTGTGTAATTTGTAGAATAGTCTATACAGTCTCTATGTGTTTGAGTTCGAATGACAAGATTATAGTTCAT
>JAMWEH010000902.1:0-33529 GCA_024721245.1 Mitragyna speciosa | reverse complement strand
CCACATCCATGTCGTCACTACCATCTCTCCTTCCAAGTCGTTTTAGAGCATCCACAGTGGATTACACTCTAAAGTGAGTAATCCATATACTACATCCTCATTCCACTATCTTCTCTTTTATCACACTATTACTGACTATGTATTACACTCTACAGAGTATGATAGGATGAACCCACAACCAAATCACACATTTATCTTAATAATTCACAATATATATCTCATAACTAAATAAATTTATTTTCTCAAAAATAATTTCATTATTTTTGGAAAATAATTTGTTAACTTCCATTGAAAATTTTACTTTCTGAAAATTTTTTATGTTCTAAAAAATAATATTTACTTTCAATGATATATATTTTCCTGTTTCCCAAAAATAATACATTGTTATTTTCTGAAAAATAATTAAGTAATTTCAAACAAATACCCAACACTTAAAATGTAAAATATCATAATCATCATAATTTAATTAATAATACTCTATTTAATTATTTTAACTCCATTAAACAACTTAAATAATTTGAATTAGAAGTAGTAATATAATAAATAAAAAATAATATAACAAATACTAGTTTTCAATTGAAGTAGAATAATTGGATAGGGTGATTTTAGCTTTTTGACTTCATTATGCGTGTAGTGGGGGGGTTAAACTCGTACAATGGGAGTGAGTTCTTTGCATGGGTGTAGTTGAGGGTATTACAGCCTTTATTACACCACATTGTGGATGCTTTTAATTTGAATTCTACTAGTATCCAAATCTATTTGATATGCCAAAGATCATCAAATAATATTTGTGAAGTGCTCCTCGACTACTCAATAAAATCTTGAGTACTCCACTTACTGCCAATTGGTTCTGATATGGCAGCCAAAATTCTTTATAAAATTTATAAAAAAAAAAATGCAGGTACCAAATGCCTATAGTTTTACCCACACGTTACCAAATGCCTGTAGCTTTACCCACATGTCTTAAGTTCCAATATCTCTCATAGAACAAGGCTCCTTGGGGATAAGTAAAATCCTAAGAAAGACACTTGTTTAAGGATAAGAACAAAAAAAAATTCACTTTAAATTCATGTCATTAAATCCAATTTGGAATTGAAGTACAATTTTTTTTCTATAAAACAACTTAAATCATCTTATTCCACACCTAATAAAGATTAATACATAACGAGTGGTGGTTAATAATAGGCGAAAGTTGAAAGTGGAGGAAGTGACTGGGGGAAGGATAATAATGGTTGATATAAATAGCCAAAGAAAAAGAGGTCAATGAAAGAAGTTTGTGATATTCTTTTTTGCTGGTTTTTTTAATTATTTTATAAACATTTGAGTGTCTAACAATTCTACTATAATTTAATCAAATTATAAGGCACTACGTCAATTTTTTTAATTTTTTCAAATGACCATTTGGAGGCTTTTTTTAATTAAAAATAATAGGTTCAAAGAAGCACCTACACTTGATGAGCCTGGAGAGGAGGCTTACCTAGCACATGTTAAGCTCAAGGAAGAATCATTCGTCATTAGACTAAATATCTGAGGTTGTTGTCTTAAAGGAGCATTCGAGTTTGAGCTTGTGTTTGGGCTTAAAGTTCAAAGTGTTAAAGTTAGTATTTTGGGCTTAAGGATTAAGCTATTGGTGTCGCGCCCCATTTTTCGAAAGGGAAAATAAAATAATAAAATGATAAGTGTGTTGAGTCGGGAAAAAGGGAAATGAAAAATTAAATGTGATTGTGTTTATTGGAAAAAGAAGCGTGTCAATTTTGTAAAAAATGATTTTTAGAAAATACTTTGTAATAGATGATTCGATAAAAATGTGACAAACAAATGCTTTATTTTTTAAATAAAAGAAAAAGGGCCTACAATGGGACTTTGAAAATGCGACGGTTTTTGGGCCCGAAAATAGAGTCTAAAAAGGGTTTTTTTAGTGAAAAAGGAGTCGCCACTTGGTATTGAGTTTTGGTATACCAAGTCACCCGAAAATATTTTAGAAAAGGTAAAAAAATCAAAAATGATTTATTTAAAGAAATGGTTTTTGGAAAAAATAAGGAAAAACAAGAAAACCCTTTTAGACGACTTCAGGTCTTTGAAAAAGAAGAGCAAAAGGTTCGGGAGTCACAGTTGAAGAAAGGGAAGGCAAAGGGAAGTCATCCTTTGGACTGGCTTTGTTTAAATCTTGGTAATCTACACATACTCGCACTTCACCAGACTTTTTGGGAACCGGAACCATATTTGATAGCCAAATGGGATAGTGAGAGACAATGATGATTTGGGCATTGAATTGCTTGACTATCTGTTCTTTGATTTTGAGGCTCATTTCAGGTTTGAATTTACGAGGTTTCTATTTCACTGGAGGAAAGTTTGGATATGGGGGCAATCTATGAACTACTATGTCTGTGGAAACTCCAGGCATATCATCATAGGACCATGCGAACACATCCTGAAACAGTGTCAAAAATTCAATCATCTCTTTTCTTTGCCTTTTGTTCAAATGAACACTGATTTTAACTTCTTTAACTTCTGTCTCAGTGCCAATATTGATGTTTCTGTTTCTTCCAAGTTAAGCTTGGGTTTTTCTTTCATATTGTTCAAGATTCTTAAGCACAGAGTCATAATCTTCTTCAATATCGCTCTCACTCCTCATTAATGGGTTTGCATTATTTCAGAATTTAGAGAGATATCGAAGTTGAACTTGTCAGTTTCAATACAAAGTGACATCCAAAGGATCATAGGCGGTTATTTTCGGCCATCTGAAAATGAAGCAAAATATGTAATCATAAATAAATGAAACATAAATAAACAACTTCTCAATTTATTGAATGAGAGTTTGCATTTTCAAAAGAAAATGTTTACAATCACAAGTTAGCATTAGCTTTTGAGAAAAGATAAATAGCATTTCAATATTAGACAAAAAAAAACTTTCTCGGATATAACAAAAGAAATTGAGAATAATTTCTTTCAAAAGCTAATGCAATAAAATCAGAGCCTAACACTAAAACAAACTTGAGAAAGTAATTCATTTCAGAGCTCCATTTAGAAATGAATTTTGAACAAAAGACAATCCCAAATTTACCGAAACTCCCTCCGAATAGGGAGATAATCAGATGTCCAATTGTTCAATGATTCTTTCTCGATTTCTCAATGTCAGTAGCATCAGACGATTCTTCTGTACTAGTCATTCCAATGAAAAAGACGGCTCATCCCTTCTTCAACATCATAATCCTCATTGCATATTTCAGAAATAATAACCCTGGATGCCCTTGAGAAACTGTGATACAGTGGAGGAATATAGAGTGAGACATGTCTTCCTTCCTTTTCAGCTCTCTTCTTCTCCTTCATCTCCTTCAAATCTTTACCTGTTGGGTGAAAAACCAGCCCAAGGTATTTTTCTGTTCTATTAACTGAATAGGTTTTTGTAATTCCTTGCAACATCTTTCCAATGCCCCTTCCCTGGCTGATAGTCTTGCCCTAATAAGTTCCTTAGCTACCATGATACTCGCATTAGGCATAAGGGCTCCACAGGTGGCTTTCCTTCCGGAATCCAGTTGACAGATACAATATCTGAAGCACGAAATCCCCGATCAAATGATGGCTCGTCCTTTGCCTTTTCAGCATGCCCCCGATTCACCACCATAGTGCAATCATCCTCAGCAAAAATAGTAATCAATCTATCGTTCATAATGAATTTTACCATTTGATGCAGAGATGACGGTACTGATCCCGAAGACTGAATCCACGGCCGTCCTAACAAAACATTGTATATTCCGAAAAAATCCATGACTTGGCAGGTAACCTGGTATTGAGATGGTCCCATTTCGAGCACCAAATCAATCTCTCCTATAGTTTCCTTCCTCGAGCCATCGAACCCTCTAACAGTGGTCAGTGATTGGCGAACTTGTGACCGTGAATATCCTAGCTTTTGTAGAGTGTTCCATGGGCAGATGTTCAGTGCAAATCCGTTGTCAATCAAAACTCTAGACAAGTATCTTCCATTGCACCTCACAGAAATGTATAAAGCCTTGTTATGCCCCTTCCCTTCAGGAGTCAATTCATCTTCAGAAAAGGCGATCTGATTAGACGCCAAAACATTCCCTACTATCCCGGCCTAGCTTCTCAGTGGGAATGTCCGTGGGAATATGAGACTCATTCAAAACTTTTAAAAGAGCCTCTCGATGCAGCTCAGATGTCAATAAAAAATTTAGAATTGAAATTTGTGCTGGCATGCGGCTCAACTGTTCCACCACCTTGTACTCACTCTTTTTCAAAATTTTCAAGAATTCTTCCGCTTCCTTCTCATCAACTGGCTATTTAGGGGGTAGTGTGCTCTCTTTTCCTTTTGCTAGTACAACAATCTCTGGTTCTACCATCACTCTCCTCCCGATCTCAGAATTGCGGGAGACATCATTATTCAATTTAGAATCTTCGTAATTCCATGGAACCCTCTGCAAATCCTCAACGAGCATTTGTTCAGGCACATCAACGATTTCTGGTTCTGAAATCTCTAACTCAAACGGCACAACATCTAGGACAAATGGCTGGGCTGATGAGTTGGCGGCAGACAAGGTTTCTTTTAACATAACCGGCTCTTTTGGTTGGATTACAGGTGATGCCAATCTTTCCAGTGACAATGTCATCCATGTGCTGACCTCATGAATTCCTTTCTCGACATCATCATTCTAGCTCGCCTGTCATCTCCATCAGTAACACCCACTATCTCTTCAATTGCAACTATCATTTCAGAAGGGTCACCAAGTATTTCATCTGAAGTAATCATTCCAACAGTAGACCCGTGCTGAGGCAAAGAATTGTTATCCACATTTGGGGCCTGCCCTCCCCCTCTTCTCAATACTATCTCTCCATCGTCAATCATATCCTGGATTTTGTGCTTCAAAGCCCAACAGTTAGCTGTGGGGTTGCCACGACTTCCCGAATGGTAAGCACAGATGGCTTGATGATCATAGTCATGAGGTAACCCGTTAGGAAAAGTTTTCTGAGGTATGGTGCCAATTTTGCCCGCTGCTCTCAATTGGTCATATATCTGGTCTAAAGGGCGACCAAGGGGAGTGAAAGCCCTAGGCCGTCTTTGTGGAGGATTGGCTGGACCGGCTGTATTTGGAAGCTGATTGGGCGGGGTATAGTTGTTAGGGTAAATAGGTCTCGGGCGGTTTTGACATGGGTGGGCGAAAATTATTTTGTGTGGGTCGAGGGTTTTGAAACATGGGTTGAGTGTTTGGATAAAATGGTTGGGCATTTACTGGTTGGGCTGGGTATTGAAAATAGGTTGAGGGTACTGGGGGTAAGCGGGTGAGGGATGTGCCAAATGAGGGAATCGTGGGTATTGAGAATGGTAATTTGGCCTGTTTTGGAAACCTGGGGTTGAAATTTGGGTCTTGATTTATCACGAAAGATATTTCTTCTTCTCTTTTTCAGATTTTTTCCCAACTGCTTTCTTCAGATTATTGCCATTTTGCAACGATTCAACTTGCAACTTCATAGCAGCCATGTCCACTACCTTTCCCTTCTTCACCCCTCTCTCAATAGCTTCTGCTTGCTCAATAACCTGGGCGAAAGTCTTTCCAATTGAGCCTACGATGGCTTGATAGTAAGGCGGGTCTTGGGCATCGATGAATAATTTTACCATTTCGCTCTCATCAATTGGCGGATTTACTTTAGCTGCCACACTCCGCCAACGCTGCCATAAGCTACATAACTTTCTGAGGGCTTTTTCTTCAATTCTACCAATGAGAATCTATCCGGCACCAAATCACAGTTAAACTCATACTGTTTGATAAATGCTCGGGAAGAGGTCGGTCCAGTTTCGGATCTTTGAAAAATCCAACTTCAAATACCCTTCTAATGCATCTTTTTCCAAACTCTCTCCAAATAGCTCATCGGCAATTTCTCATCCCCGGTCGGCTTGCCCAACTTATTGCAGAACATCTTAAGTGCACTAACGGGGTCGCCAGTACCGTTGTATTTAGAAAATTCTGGCACCTTGAACTTTGGAGGCAATTGAGTATCAGGGAACATACAGAAATTATCGTAATTCAAACCGCCATATCGATCCAATCATTGGCTCTCTTTGATGAAATCATCGAACCTCTCCAATCTTCGTAACAAGGCTTTTTCTGTCATGCCTGGATTTTTATCCCTATTATATGGCTCCACATCCACTCCTACTTGATACCCCGGGTCTAGCACAAACTGATGTGTGTTGAGGTTCGGTGGTGGTTGAGTGTTCAGAGTGAAATGGGTTGGTTTGTTGTGGGTATTGGGGTTGGTTCAGAGTGTTTTGGGTATGTCTAGGACTGGGTGGGATTGGAATGGTCGTTTGAGGGTTTTGAGTGTTTGGGGGTGGAGGAGGCATTTTTGTATTTTGGGTATTGAGAAGTGGGGTTTGTATTGGAACAGCTGAGGTATTGTTATTTGCATCTTGAGCATTTCGTTCACATCAGATTGGGATTGCAGAAGTTCTCGAGTGACAGGCGCAGTAGAAAGTAGAGCCGTTGTTGTTCATGTTACTGATGAAAGTGGGCAATAATTTGGCTATGAGAAGATACTTCATGAGTCATATTATTCATCTTGGCCAGCATTTCGTCCATCTGAGCCCTCAACGCTGTTAACTCTGAAGACTGATTCCCGGCAGGTCCCTCGAATGATTCAGTGGGAGCACTCATGTTTATATGTAGCTGTCTGGTACGGGACCGTGTACGAATGGGGCTTCGGTGAAAAGAAGCTATGTTTTACAAATACCTGGGCTACGGGGATTCCAGTGGCGAGCTGAGGCCGTCAGTTCTGGCGGTGATTTTGGGGCGGCGCCACTGGTGGATAAGTGGTGGTGTCGATGTCTGGTGTGATTGTTGTTGCTGTTGTTGTTGTTGTTGTGCTGCCTGTTTTCTTTTTTTCTTTTTTTTTTTTGCAGGGGTGTGTATGCAGGTGTGTTGTGTGTTGTGTGTGCTGGTGCGTGTGTGTATGTGGGACAGTGATTTTTGTGTGATTGTGCTTGTGCGTGTATGTGTCCTAAGTGTGTTGTGGTTTTGTGAAGTTTGTGTGATGACTGTGAGTTGTTTTTGCAGGTGACAGTGTGTTTGTGTGAGGATTGTGTGCTGTGTCTGTGTTGTTTGTGCCTGTGTGCGAGTGAAGGGGGGTGTGTGTGTTAGACTGTGAGTTTGCAGGGGAAGAGTAAGCCGAGAGGGTGAGAGGTGTGTGAAGTGTAGGGGGTTGTGTCGCAGGGGAGTGAAAATGTGCAGGTGTGAGTGTGTGTTTCTGTGGATGGTTTGCAGGTGTGTGTGTGCAATTGTGTTGGATGTGTGTGTGTGCAATTGTGTTGCAGGTGTGATGTCGTGAAAATGGAATTGTGGACTGATGTGTGTGTGTTATTGCAGGCGTGGTGTGTATTTGTGCCTGAGTGTGTATGTGTGTGAATGGATGTTTTGTTTGTGCTACTGGTTTGTGAACGTTTTGTTATGCAGGGAGCTATGTGTGGTGTTTGTGCTGCTGATGAAATGTGAGTGAGGAGATTGAGAGGGATAGTTGAGGTTTGTGTGTGAACTGTGATTTTGAGCTTGTCTGTGTGTGATGTGCGTGTTGTGAGAGAGGGAGTAGGGAGGCCGAGAGAGTGAAGGGTAGAGTGAAGGAGAGTGAAAATGTGCAGGTCTGGTGTGTGAATTGTGTTTTGTATCGAGAGGTGAGGGAGTGCCCAGGTGTGTTTGTTGAATGTGTGTCTGTGTAAATGTGTGTCTGTGTGTGGCAGAGGGAAAGAGGGAGGCCGAAAGAGTGAATGGGAGTGAATGGTGAGGAATGAAAACTGGTGTCTGTGAGTGAAGAGGAAGAGAAAGAGGGGATGGTGAGTCAAAAACAAAATCCTCCAAAATCTGGTAGGTTGAGTGCAAATTAGGAGGTGATGATGAGAAGAGGGATGGCCTGGGATGGAGTTTTGCAGAACTTCTGCAGAAGCAACAGCAGCAGCAACGCTGCTGCTGTTCCATTTAGTTTTTTTTTTTTTTTAAGCAGAAAAGAGAAAATAAAGAAAATGAAAATAAAATAAAATAAGACTACTTGAATTTTTTTTATTATTATAAATAAAAATAAAAGAAAAGTGGAATACAATATTATAAGAAGAAAAAGATAAAATTTAGTGTAACAAATTGAAGGTTAGTTCAACATTAGAAAAATACAACTTAAAATAAATACTAAATGGTCTTAACAAAATATATATATATATATATATATTTTTTTACACAAAATTTATAAAATGCTCATAGACAAAATTCTCATAAAGAAAATCTTAAATAAAAAGTGCATTCGAAAACGTGACCTAAATATGGCAAAAATTATAAAATTTATGAAAATTAATAAATGACATCACAAAAATCTTACACAACTTACATTATCACATACACCTATATAGTATAATTTTCACTCAAAAATTTTAAGATTAACGCATCCTTGGGAAACGTGCAAAAAAAATAAATAAATAAATGAATAAATACGAAATGACCTCTAAACATCGTGTAACTTTTATAGAAATTTATAAATATACAAAATACATATATAAAATTTTTCATTTAAAAATTATCTTAAAAAAAGTGCATTGAAAAACGTGCCATTAAGTTTAAAATATTAAAATTTTAAATAAATAATAAATGACTCCTAAAAATTATTAAAATTATAAATAATGATAAAAATAGCAAAATTGTATATTTAGGAAATAAAATAAAATAGTATTTACACAGTGAAATTATCATTTTGCCCCTAATACAGTGAATTAGATATAATACGCGAAAATTGTACTCGACTCCCAAAAAATAAGAAAATACCCCCTAAAATAAAAATGACACCCATATTTTACAAAAGGTGTGTCAAAATTTGGTGTCTACAATTGGCTTTGGATTAATTTTACATATGAAGAAGGCCCAAAAAAGCAAACAAGTTGTCTGTGTCATGCATGCAAGGGGCTGGTCACTTGGACTCTTTTGGAAGGCCTTTAAAGTTGCAAGATAGAGACCCAATGTTGCTTAAGAAGGAATCCAGCCCAAGGAGACCTCAAGGACGAATTTTTGATATTTTTCTAGAACTTATTTTATGTTTTGTTTCCCACATTGTTTACAAGTCATTTTTATGTTAAGTAGTGTTATTTGTTAAAAACTCATTTTTAGTAGCTAGTATAGTTAGTTAAGTTCTAGAATTCTCTTATTTGACACTGTAGCCTATTTAAAGGCATATCTTTGGACAAATTTTTCATAAGTTTGAGTAATAATATTGAGTGGTTTCCTCTTCATTGAGAGTTTTCTTAGTTCTTAGCTGATTAAGAATTACCTTCGGTCTTATTAGAGTGATTTTAAGACCAAAAACCTAGTTAGAGTTATTTTCTTCTTTTTTTGATCAAGGTCATTTAGGTCTGTCTTTAAGTTTACCTATTGACCCCTTAAGGGTTGCTTTAATCAAAGAAGGTATAACTCAAAGAAAACAATTCCATGTCTTGGTTGGTTTGGTTTAAGAATCAAAGTTGATTAAGAGTTCAACAAATTGGACATTTAGATTTTCAAGCATTCTTGGCTTTTTACAATTCCGCGTGTATCAAAAAATTTCAATATTTAATAGTTCTCTAATGTGACACCCCTAACTAGATCTTGCTCCAAAACCCTAATTGGGATACCTGTCTAGCTCATGCCAAGACTCCAGTACATATAGTTATACAGCAAAAATATAGTCAAACACTAAATTTTACAATAATTATAACGTTCGAGCTACTTATTTCTTAACTTATATCCATTTGATGGCTAAATCTAAGCAAAATTAAACTCTCTCCCCCCCCCCCCCCCCCCCGCTCTCTCTCTCTCTCCCTCTTCCTCTCTCCTCACTCCTTGTTCTTTTTTTGTGGGTTAATGATAGGGTGCATATTAGTTGGTTAATTTGTGTCTATTTCCCCCCTCATTCCTACCAGATACTGTGTTAATTGATAAATTCTACCTATGTTTGGTAAATGGTGTTATTTGTAAGAATATGGAAAAAAAAAAGAGAGAAATAAGTTAGAAGGTGATTTTTCCGAAAGACCTCTGTGCTATTTGGCGTGGGCGTGTCAAAATTTTTTAGTCAAAGTATTTCTATCAAGGCAGAAAGCTTGGGATTTTCCTGTATGTGTGAAAGAAGATTCCAAATCTGAATCACTGTTGGGATAAATATCTTTCTCTTTAATATTCTACTAATATTAGGAAACTACCTTTTCGTTTTCTTTTTATTTTAGAATATCTCTTCAAAAAAGAGAATTTGGAAAGTACTAGACAGCAAAAACAAAAAAACAAAAAAAAAAAAAAAAAAGAGAGAGAGAGAGAGAAAAATGTGGGGAAAATCTTTTGGGGATTGGCTGTTCTTTTGGTAAAAAAGAGAATATGTTCTCTTCTCTAAAAAAGAAGAAAAACGACATATATAATTTGGGGAAGGGCTTGAGAGAACTCTTCTTCATTTTTTGGATGGTGTTTTCTTTCATGAAGAACAACTAATTTATTTCTTCTAGTCAAAGATCAATTTGAAGATGCAGTTCCCAAACATCTGTGAGATCAAATTGATTTTCTCTTTTTATTCATATTTTAATTAACCAAATAATCTATTGCCATATTAACCGATTAAATCCGTAATTGTTTGATTGGTTAATATTAGTGGTAACTAGCGTGATAGGTTTCATGTTAAGGGAACGTACGATCTAATTTAAATACACCCTCGAAACGTGTTTATTAGTTAGGCTTGGCCTTTTCTAGTCTTTAATAAATTAAGAAATTTAACATTACGGTTGCACTTGGGATTATTTCTTGATTAGTGAAATAGGCGATGGTCGTACCTTGGCTATCAATAAAGTAAAGAAAAGTTGGTTGTCAGAGCTTATTAATGGTTATAACCAATTTATTAATGAGAAATTAAACTATTCTTACATCAATGATCAATTGTGTAGATCGTATCTAAAAAGTCGCATCTTTGGCTAGAGCCGTCTTTATTATTAATTTAATTCCAGCATATTTCTTTGAATTCCTTTTATAATTAGTTGATTATTTATGTTTGAATTTTTCAAAACAAATCCCCCCATAACTTTCACTCTAAAAGAAACAATTTATCTCCAATCCCTATGGAGATGACCTTATACGTAGCTATATGCAAAATTTATATTCTCTAGAGTAGGACTTTTATTATTGCACAGATTCAACACCTGTCAATTTTTGGCACCGTTACTGGGGATTGGTGTTTGGTTATTTTATTTTATTTTATTTTATTTGGTTTCATTTCTAGTATTTTTGTTAGTTTATGCCACATTCTTCTCATATAGGTGAACTGGTATATATTTTGGAAATAGAGAAAACTGCACGGAAAAATAGGAAAAAGACAGAAACGAAAAGAGGAGTAGTTTTCTACTGCATCTCCACGACTGCAACTGAATTGGTGAATTCTCAAAGTGATAGTTCGAGTGATTTTGAAGAGGAGAAAGTCACTATGGTTAATAATAGAACACTGAGGGAGTTGGCTGCTCCTGATTTAAATTAACAGCCATTATGCATTAATTTTCCAAATTTAAATGAAAACACTTCCTTTGAGTTAAAATCTGGCTTAATTCACATCTTGCCTTCTTTTCATGGTCTTCTAGGTGAGGAGCCTCTCAAACTCAGTATGCTTAAGTATGAAGCCTCTCGGAGTTACTAAAGAATAGATAAAAATGAGGGCATTTCATTTTTCTCTCAAGGATTCAGCGAAAAATTGATTGTATTATTTGCCTGCAGAGAGTATCACAACTTGGACGGAGTTGAAGAATAGATTTTTAGAGAAGTATTTCCCTGTTTCCCGAGCTACAAATTTGAGAAAAGAGATATGCAGTATCAGGCAGCAACATAGAGAATCCTTGTATAAGTACTGAGAGTGATTCAACAAATTGTGCATTAGATGTCTACAACATCAAACAAGCAAGCAATTATTGATCCAATATTTTCACGAAGGGCTCCAGCTAACTGACAAGAACATCATTGATATACTGAGTGGTGGAGCACTAGTAAACAAGACCCCTAGAGAGTCATGGGAATTGATTGAAAGGATGGCAAAGAATTCACAACAATTTAGATTTTGCGATAACACCCCAATTTGTATAGTGAATGAGGTACATACTCTATTTAATCAACAGGAATTGTTTGAACTAACCTCTGTGGTGCAAAATTGGTTGTAGGAAATTTGCAACAAGCAAAGATGTATGGGATTTGCACAAATATAGGTCACTTCATGGATATGTCAAATGCTTCAAGAGTAGAGTACTGAACAAGTAGATATAGCTAGCAAAGTGTCCCCGCCAAGTAGGCAATATGATCCATACTCCAACACCTAATCTGAACCTTAGCTATGAAGGGAACAAGCAACCGAATTCCTTTCAAAATAGACAACAAGGTTTCCAGCCTCAATACTAGCCAAGTCTCAATCTTCGTCTTCTAATTCAAGTAATTCCTTGGAAAATATTGTTAAAACATTAGCCTTTAACACTTTACAATTTTAGCAGAAAATGGAGGTGCATACATAATTTGGAAAACCAAGTGAGTTAATTGGCGATCGTGAAAGTGAAAGGAAAGTTGTCATTACAACCTAAAGTGAACCCCAAGAACGTGAGTCCTATAGCCCTAAGGAGTGGCAAGGAGATAGAGTGGCTCAAATTGATCAATCCGAAGGATAAATTTGAAGATCATATTGAAAGGAGAGTGAGGAAGAAGGGCAGAGCAATATCAATTGTAAAGTAATTTCTAATCCTAGGATTCAATTTAATTCCAATTCGCCTCCTTTTCCTAGCAGGCTAAAGAAACCAAGGAAACAAAAAAAGGAAAGGAAGATTTTGGAAGTGTTTCAAAAGATGGAAATCAATATTCCTCTACGGGACGTAATTATGCAGGTGCCAAAATATGTAAAATTTTTGAAAGATATGTGTGTCAACAAGAGGAGATTGAGCGAAGATGAAAGAGTTGTGGTAAGAGAGAATGTGTCAGCAGTATTGCAAAGGAAGCTCCCATCTAAATGTGGGAATCTTGATATGTTTACAATCCCCCACTAAGATAGGAAACACTAAAATAAGAAATGCAATATTAGATTTATGAGCGTCTATTAATGTGATGTCTAAGACCATTTATGCTTGCTTAAATCTAGGACCATTAAAGGATACAAACATCATTATTCAATTAGCAGATCACATTAATGCTTATCCTAATAGGCTAATTGAAGATATCCTCCTGCTGATTTCTATGTTTTAGATGTGGATGATCAAAATGCTCTCAATCTGTCACCTATTTTATTAAGTAGACCATTTTTTAGTACTGTGAGAACAAAGATTGATATTAGTAAGGGTCAATAGAGTTTGACGGGGAGGTTGTACATTTCAATGTTTTTGATGTTATGAAATACCTCAAAGAATCTTACTCTATTTTTGTTGTGAGTGTGATTGACCATGTTGTGCAAGATGTTTTTGAATTTGATGGTAGAAAAATTTTATGACTATCGCAACTCTTATCGTCTTATTCAATTCCTCGTGGCATTGCTTGATGATTTTGATGCCACTTGGTATTTAAAGGACCTAGAATTCAATTTCAAAATCAATTGACAATGAGTAGAGTGACTCGTGAACTTTATTAACTATTTTAGATTACTTTGGAATTTCAATGTGAGACATTATTTTCTTAACATTTCCCTCACACGTGACTCGGATTGAATAGAGTCCATAACTGAAAAGGGTACACTAAAGAAACTTCAAGAACTAAAATGGGAGATGACAAGAGCTCAATTGCCCAATTGAAATGGACTAAGAGGGAATTGGGTCGCATGTGAAAGTGAGGATCCAAAGTCTAGCTTTAATACCATGTTAAAGAACATGAATTTCCAGCTCAAAACTAATTGAAAATGAATGGAGTGGTTCATGAATCTTATTAATTAGTTTAGATTACTTTGGGATTCCAATGCGTGACATTATTTTCTTAACACCTAATATATAGCTTATTAATCAAGACTTATTTGTTCATTTAAAATTTTTCTTTTATATCATAGACTTGGAATTCAAGCTCAAGAATTATAACCCATTCGACAAATGAAGAATCCACCGAACCGAAAGCCAAATCGAGAAAAGTCTAGTCGGCACCTCAGAGGGAAATTAGGGAACTTAATCAAATTTTTCGTGCCCAGAAGAAATTTTTTATTAAATATAACAACAAAAGAAAAAATCGAACCCCAAAATAATCAAAATTTTTCACTCAGTCTTGAAAATGATTTACAGCTCATGATCAACCACGTGTGCCTTTGTAGGATCTTAACTAAAAGTCAGATAATAATCACCTGATAGAAGATGTCATCTCAGAGATTTGAAAATGTCATACAAAAACATGAAAGTTAGATCTCACCGTCATTTGTAACCACTTGTGTAATTATGATTTGCATAAAGCAAGTCCATGTTTGTGTCAAACCTAAAAAATATAGCTCTTTTTTTTTTTTTTTTTTTTTGCGCACAGCAACAAACAAATACAATTAACCTGCCAAACAAGATTTGTCAAATAGAAAACCAGCAAAGATGACACATACTATATGACTATTGGCCAGATTTTGGTAAACCTCGTATCTTTGACCTCATTGTCTAGTCACCCTTTTTGCTTTGCAGCTGTGTTTTCCACTTCTACCTTCTTCATTTAAGTACATTCGTTCACATATATTTTGTACTTTTATCCTTTGGTTTGCGGGTTAGATTCACTGAATCCTATTATTTTACTCCAGTAGAATATTTTGTCGGAAGGGTTTCTAATCTCTTTTGGTCCATGCACTGGGGAGACAAATCACTTTTACATGTCAACATGAGATATTTTAGAAGGTTTAAATTGGCACATTATTTGAATTTTTATTGATAACTCATTATTAACATTTGAAGCCCAGTTCTGAAATTACTTACAACTATATTTCTATTCAAGAAAGTCCACAATTTTTTTTTTTTTTTTTTGCACTTCCAAATAAATTCGCAAAATGAAAACTCTAAAAAACTTTGTGCTATTAGATTAGGCAAACTTTATGCTGTTTCAATTTGTTTGTAAGTACAAAATGTTGTTTAATTTAATTAATACATCATATCATCATCATCATAATGAGAAGAGGAAGATTGCAAGTGTAGAACCCTTAAAGTTCAAACTATATATTGCTTTTTTATAAGGTGTAGCGTCCACTATAACCAGTGTATTCAGCACTCACTGTTTGCTTTTGTCGGCAGACAAAAAGCTTCTGTTCTTTAACTATAAGCCTTGGAAAAAACGTACATATTTGTACAGCAGTATGCCAAAAGAAGCAAAAGAGGAGACATAATGACGGCTTGTGAGAATTGTGTTGGTCCAACGCTAATTCATAATAGTTTTGATTTTTTTATTCCACTTTCAAAACCTATAACTAATTGGTTTTTCTTTCACCAAGTATTTCGGTTTATAGATTAGGATTGTTAGATATCTCATTTTTCCCTTTAGGAGCTATAAAATTTAGGCTTAGGATATGGCTAGCTAAATACTAGTACTGCATGTGTATTTACATTGACCAATTGGCTCAATTCATTTTAAGGCTATTTTTAGTATCATTTACTTAAAGTATGTGACTTTACTTGGAGCAAAGAAAATCTAAATGCCTAAAACTAGATCTTATACATACATACATACGTATACATACATATATATATATATATGTCATTCTTAATTATTTTCTGTATTTGGTACAGATTGTCTAACTTAAGATATTGTAATTATACTATTACCTTTTTATCTGCTTTTTTATTTGAGTTAGGATTCCAAAAATATATAGGATTACCAAAATAAAGGAGATAGTAAATATCTGCATACATGTTCACCCTTCAATCAAAACACAAGAAGCAATTTAATTTATTAAAACAACTCAAAATTTTAGGGAAAAAAATAATGAGGAGTTGGGAGCTCTCTGAAATGCCTAAATTGAAAACACTATTATTAATATATAATACATAGATTTCTGTGTATGTGTATATTATGTTTATTTTAAGATTAGTTGTTTCATATTTTCCACGTTGATTTTTTTTTTCTACATTATCATGGCATCCGTCTCGAATTTTTTTATTAATTCCTGTCTTAGAGTTGATCGTCACTGCATAACTAACATAAATTACTCTGGTAGTGCAAGCTTTTGCAGTTATAATAACTTATTTGGTGTTAATTGCTGCAATTGTTTCAATCTTTTAACTACTGGCTAATTGTTTACGCTCAAAATGTCAATGAAAATCTAAACAAGTTGTCCCTAAGTATTTACGAGATTGGAAACAAAAAGGAAAAACAAAACTAATTATGCACCGAATTAACAGAAAAGATGAGAAAGAAATTAATAGAGCGAACAAAAATTTTGAAAAAGATTATGGATAAATATTGATTTTGTAAAAGCAGAAAGTAGCCCACGACATGAATTCTTAGAAAGAGAAAATTTATTCTTTTTCTATGGCAATGCGCAATATTTCAAAGTCATAAAAACTATTTCTTCTCTACTTTTTGATTGTAAAAAACATTAGGAACAAAAATGCTTGAAGCAACAAGTGTACGTGTCAATTCTCTAACATAAAATATAAAAAGGATGGCATTGATTCGTATGATTAATCAATTCTATTATGACGGAAGAGTGACATGATGGATAGAGAGAGAATGTGCGTTTAATTTAATGGATAACGTTAATCATTCATCAGCAGGAACCAGCTGTCATTACTCATTAATCAGCAGGATATTTTAGATATGTTTAGTGAATAATTAAGTTTCTCCTCCTACAATAGTAGCTTATTATTTTAAAGCTTAGACAGATTAGTTTCTGCTAAACTTTTTTATCTAGTCAACTAACTTGGAACTTAATGACTTTACAAAATCACTTTCCTTCGTCAGAATCCAGGCATGTTCAGTGAATTTGAACTCGTGCATTAAAAGGTAAGATAGTGAAATAATAAGAAATTCTGGATTAAAATAACTGCAATGATGTTTCAAATATAAATATAAAAAAATTATCATTATTATGCAACTTGTTTGTTTAGTGTTGTTTTTAAAATACGTTTTTAAAAATTTCAAACACGTTTTTTAACTAGTTTTTATTTCACATATGTATTCACCAAGATAAAAATCTAAAACTGTTATGGTAAATATCTTTTTTTGAAAACATCTGTGAAAACAACCATCCAAAGGAAAAGAAGTTATATTTCTCTAACTCCTCCTACAATAGATTATTGCTATTTGTTCGTGGTATCAGTAGACACAAATAAACTTTTGGTCAGATGTCACTTTAACGAAATTTCAAAAGCATTCTTCACCAATTATATGTATGTCCATTTACATTCAAAGATAAAGTAAAAACTTCACAATAGTAGTCTAATGAAGTTATGGAATTATTTTTGGATGAGAATTATACATTGAAATCGCAGTTTGCTAGTTATGAAACTGTTATCTTAAAAGTTGAAAAATAGGTACAATTACGTAAAGTAAGAACATCATCAATTAACAATGTGTTACTCAGTTTTGCCATTTTTTTTTTCCAAAAGAAATAAGGACAACTATCAATGGAATCAAAATGATTAAAACGAAGTTTACGAGCTAAAATTTGGGAGAAAAGTACTAGAGATTCTCAAGTGTTTAGTTTGAGTATCAAATGTAAAATTAGTCTACTTGGGAAACACAATAACAGAGAGACTAGTCTAATTGGATCTTTCGTTTGGGAAATAACTATGGGATATTTGGTTTAGTGATCAAGGAGGAAAATGAGTGTAAATAGTAATGTTGCTCATTTTTTTGTGTTTAGAAAACAACTACCGTTATTCTTTAATCGAAATGAAAGTGATTAACTGAATTTCTAAGTAACTGAATTTTTAAGATTTTTCAAAAATACTACTTTATTAAATTAATGAATCATTTTCGGGAGAATGATACCTATTCCATTATTAAACCAAACATGTTAGAAGAATCGTCAAAATTCATACTCACATTAGGATTAATGATATTCATAGTGGCAGGGATTGAAAAATTTGAACCACACATCTCTAAAATGCTTAGTTTGTAAGCTTCAAAATTCTAACCGCAAGCACTGACTTGATTTAAATAGTGATCAATAACTTGAATTGCCAATTTTACTAATGCCTGCTAATTGCGTTTGCTATTTACAGCTTCTGTGTGCCTATATGCAAAACTCATGCTATTTGGGCATATTGAGAAAGAAAACAAGGCGTGCTTAACAAAAAGTAACATCGATGAGAGCAAGTGTTGAACAATTTTTTAAAGTATTTTTTTTTTATAAAGGTGTTCAACTGTAGTTAATTAATTAGCTACTTCCTGACACTTGGATCACCTTGCAAGAATTATACTTTAAATATAATGAAAATAGAATCTTTACACACATATATAGATATAAATAGTAAGATTCGATTAATATATGTATGTGTATCGTTTGAGCAACTCCAAGAGTAGAATTCAGTACATCTTCCTTCCATTACACTAATGAAATGATATACCAAACGAAAAACATAAAACATTAAAATAATTGTAGGACTTATATAACATAAGGATGAATTCATTTCATATTCCAGTGAGCAACGGTACTGAAATAAATATAAAATTACATAGAAAGGTACGTAAATATTTATTTATTTTTTGCAAAATAATTTAAATAATCCGATAATGCAATCCTACTATTGTAAGACAAGAAACCATGACTAAGAAAATAAAACAAAATTCTAAAACAATTAAATAACTCCTAAGCAACTGAAAAATACTACCCTTCCATCTCATTTGCTAGGATTAGGTAAACTAGGCATTCTCATCTTTCCACATATTCACATTGGCTGTCAAACTTAGATTAAAGGACAGTTTTTGTCTCCCCAACAATATTTGTACTTGTTTTGTGAATCACAAAATAAAATTGAAAGCAGTCCTTGCCAAATATCCAATCATCTTAAGGTGCTTTTGTTAAACGAAAAAAATAATAATTGTCACCAAACAAAATCATTTTACAATTTTATAATCTCAATTGTAAAACGTGCTTATACGAAAATTGACCGTATCCAAGTATCATAATATCTTAATTTAAGACAGGAGATGAGCTGTATCTTAGATACCCTTTTAGAATTTCAATTGGATTTAGATATTATTGGATGGTAATTGAACTATTGGAGTGAAGCCATATCCTTGCAGTATCTATACTATTCGCGTGTAAAGTAATTTGGATTCTGAAGCATGCTTATATGAAAATTGCAATTGGCCATATCCAAGTATAATAATATCTTAACTAAGACAGGAGATTAGCTGTACCTCAGACACCCTTTTAGAATTTTTATTGGGTTTAGATATTCGTAGATGGATATTGGACTACTGGAGTGGAGCCATATCCTTATAACATCTATATGTATAACACACACTATATAGATTTGAAGTGAAGCCATGTACTTTGCAAGAAGATGTTTCAGGTTTAGACTTAGGATCCGTTTGATTTAAATTTCTCAATCACTATCACTATGAATATCATTAGCCTAACTATGAATATGGTTTTAAAGATTTTCCCCTACATGTTTGGTTTAGTAATAGAATTAGTATAAAAAAGATTAATAAGTTTGATAGACTAGTATTTTAGGAGAATGATAGAGACCCTAGTTAATGAGTTTCATTCCAATTGAAAAATAGTGATAGTTATTTTCTATACATCAACAATGGGTGTTATTACTAATAATATTCATTTTCCTTTTTGATTCCTCTAAACCAAACATTTCCTTACTGTTTCACGGTCAAAAGAGGTGAAAACCAAGCCCGAAAACAAGGAAAATGAAACGTAAATCAGGCTAAAAAAAAAAAGCAAGAAGAAAAGAAAAAGGAATCTGCCTTATAAGATCACAGATAATATAATGTGTTATCAGAGTTAAATGATGAGGTAAAAAAAAATGATAACATTTTTTCTATAAAATTAAATTATCAACGAATTTGAGTCATCGCCTAATCCCGCGCCACGTTGTATTTTTTCACCTTATTTATAGACAAGTTGCTTTGAGTATCTGCTTAACTTGTAGGAGCACATATTACCCTTAGATTTGATTGACCTTCTAACTTTCCAAGCAATTGATTCACAATTGACTATGTACACTGGCGTGGGATGAGTTATTGCTCTAGGAATTTACTAGACCAGCTAAATCCAACTTAATTGTGCCTCACACAGTTCCAATTAAGGACATCACTAACAACAAGAATACTAATAATAATGATGAACAAGAAGTCTTCTAAACTATAGTATTATGGAGAATCTACTACACTGAATCTTGAAGTGGACATAACCGCGTCTTAAAACAGGAAACACAACCAATGCAGCATGTATCTCATCCGCATTTTCATTCCGGGAACAATTTATTATTTTCTAAATCTACAATACGACAATCAAACAAGGTATTCAAATACATAATCCATAAAGAGGGACCAAATTGTTAAATTTGTCAATTCATTGTTTAATAAAACTAGAAATCTGCATAAAGAGAAAGAAAGGTATATTATATAAATTCCATGCAGGAGGTAAAGAAATAGAATGCATGGCAAACCAACGAAGCTTCTAAGGATTGATGGAAAACTGTAACGCATTCAAGGGGAAAAAAAAAATATTTTTCATCCCACATTCTATTCTGTTGTCACACTCACCTCAACTTCCCTCCCCTGTGCCCAAAAATAAAAAATAAAAAATTTGTTTTTGCGAGGGTGAAATTACTTAGAAGCATCCTAATTCATGTTGTGTTATAAATTCAAATTTTCAACAACTATAAATGCACGGGTAAGTTGGCTTTGATTCCCATGAATCTTTGGCACTGAATTTTAAACATCGAAACACTAGTGTTAGTTGCTTTGGGTCGTAAATGGAAGAGAGTAGTAATGTTCGACACCAAGGTGGTACCCCTTCAATTTACAGAGGAGTGAGGAAGCGAAAATGGGGGAAATGGGTGTCTGAAATAAGAGAGCCAGGTACGCGAAGTCGAATATGGCTAGGGAGTTTCGATACACCTGAAATGGCAGCCGCAGCCCATGATGCAGCTGCATTTTTCCTAAGAGGACATGCTGCTCAGCTCAATTTTCCTCAATTGGTTGGGAGTCTTCCTCGTCCGGCAAGTTCCAGTGCTGAAGACATAAGATTGGCAGCTCAAGAAGCATCTTTGCTTCTAAAGGATACAACTGGGGACCAACCCAATTATGATCAAGCTGCTGCAGGAGGAAGCTCTAGTAGCATGGCCGGCAATCTTCCTCCGCCAGTCACGGTAGGACTATCGCCGAACCAGATTCAAGCCATTAATGACTTTCCTTTGGATTCACCAAACTACCAAACGTGGATGGACATGGCATCTGGTTCAAAAGATTTACCAGAATCAATTGATTTTTCAGGTGATTATCAGGTGACTGACTATGAAGAGATCCCTCATGATTCCCTTTGGGATTCGTGGAGACCTCCTAATTAGTTGGGATAAAGAAGCTTGCGAAGAATCATGCATTAAAGAGCTTGTACCATTTTTACTGGCATGAGGATCGATCCCCATTCTCCTTCCGAAAAAATTAAAAAAGCATGCAGAGTGCTAATTATCCTAAATAATGCAACTGACATTTGATTGCTAGGTGTTCACACATATATTTGAGTGATTGAGGGAATGCTGGATAGAAGCAACATCTCTCTACAAATTCGTGGTGCATCATTTTACCATAACTACTGTTGCCTTGAATGGCTGCAAAAAGTCTATTATGCATGTCATCTTGATCCTTTTATTCTACTTTATTATTATTATTATTTTTTTGTGTTTTTCTTGTTGTGGGAGAGAAAGGGGGGCTTGAAAAATTTTTATTGTATTTGCAGTAGCAATTAATGTCCGGTTGAATGTGGAATGCCGGACTGTTTTGGGTGAAGTTATTAGTCAGATTCAGAATCAAGTATTAGTTGGTTTTTGGCACTCATGCGTCATAGTCTACAATTCTTTATAAGCACTCCTCCATCTCATTTACATAATATTTAATTTGCTTGCAATTACTATTTGCACTATGATTATTAAAGTGATAAGTTTTCCTAATGATTAGGGAAAAATAATTAACCAGTTCTGTTTCTAGGTTTGGAGAACTTGTTTCTAGGCTTATACACATATTTTTATAATTAACAAGTGATCTTGCGGGAAACTTGCGTATAATCTCACCTGCTAGAATTACAATCCGCGTCTGTGTGATATCCTCTAATTTTAGGACAAAAGGTTAAGGAGAGGGGAAAAAAATGTTTTTGACGGGCTGAACATTTAAAAGATCACAATTTCTAGCTATAATATTTTGAGAAGAACTAGAAAATGAGTTTGAGGAAGTATATGTGAAATCTAAGATGTCCTTTGCAACTTAAAAGACCACACTGATGCTCAGTAATTGGACACTTGGTCCTAATAATTTTTTGACCATATAATCAAGGATAAAATTGAAGTTCTCTTAAACAAAACGATTAAAATGAAGTTACTTCTGCATACAAGAGAAAAGACTATCAAACTACAAATCGGCGAAGGCAATTTTAGGTCTTAATGAAAGGGCCCAAAGATACTTGGGAAAGAATTAAAAAGAAGAAAAAGCAAAGTATCATTTTTGAAAAATAAAAGCGAAATTTCATTAGTTTTTATAGGGCATCAATTGTAGATGATCTTGGTGACAAATTTCCAACTCTAATAGCAAAACAAACATTATCGACTTTGAACCTAAAGGTACTTTTTTGAATTTAAGGAGACTCTCAGTCATATATGGATAAAGGGGAAAGAAAATGTCTGGAAAGTCAGACCAAAAATTTCATAATTATCTGCCTAATGTTCAATGAATCAACTTTTGAGCACAATAATATATATATATATATATATATATATATATTATATTTTTGGGGTAAGTTTGGGACAATGGTACCATTGATAGTATCGCAATCTAGTGTCCAAAGTAAAGCTAATTCTTTACCTCGCGATGGTCGCTCAGGGCACAGGCTTACGGGATTGGGTTGGTTATGGAGAAGTCCGTGGGACGGATTGATCTCAAAACGTGTTAGTGTTAGGATAGATGTTAGACTAGGCTAGTAAACAAGGGAAAACGACGCAGTGGAATTTGTTAGTTAACAAGGCACAAATTATTTTAAAAAAACATTAATAAGATAAGTTGATAATTTATTATTTTTTCTTTTAGAAAAGTAATCATTTTTTTTTTTACTTCGACAACTAAATTCTGTGCCACCGTGGCACATTCCATAAATGAGTTCAAACAAACTGAACACTACAATGTTCAAATTTTGTTTAAATTTCCTAATGAGGTCAAAATTTCATCTGAATTTGCCTTGATAATTTTGGCTTGATCATTAGGAGAGCCAGATTGAAATAAGTATTTACAAGCCAAATTTGAGTTGCTCTAGTAGCTTGATTTATATACATATAAATTTAATTTTTTTATCTAGCCGGATTTGAGTCGAGTTAAATAATTTAACGAGGGTTAAATCTTGTTTGGACTCAGTTTGATTTGCTGAGAACTATTCCTAGTCTAATTTTTATAGCGTGAAACACGTTTCAAATATCAAGTAGCTTGGTCATATTTCACCCGAGTTAAACATAGACTTTTTGTATCAAACTTCATCAAAATTGTGGATCAGTTGACAAAAATAAAAGAATACGGCAGAATACAATTTGGACCATTTTTCTTTTTTAACGTGTAAGAGGATTTGCAACATCTTCAAACCCTATGATATAAAGAGGTTGGGATCTTACAATTGTCCAAAACATGAATTTATATCATTGTATAAAATAAATAGTTAGTGTATCAACTAAAAGTTCTTAAACCAAGTATTTATATTACTTATTGACCGCTTTACACTACATATTCATAATTGTTTAATATTCGCGCAAATCTCATAGAATAATACCTTGTGAGGTCTGGAATTCATATTTTTAACACATGCTGGCAGCACGAGCCATAATTTTTGGAGCAAACCATCATCTTTTGAGAGGCAAAATGAATATTGATATAAAGGGTACAAAACGTAATTTACCATTAAAAAGAAAAAAAAAAACCTTCACTTAGCACATTAACTCCATAATTCTAGTTAAAATTGCTATATTACATACTTCTTGTCCCAGCCTTTTTCTTTTTTTCCATTTATTTTGAGTGCATCTTCTCATGTATTCTTGGGATGGTCATTCTTCTTCAATTTTTTCTTCAGTAGATCAACTAACCATTCCAAGATAAAGGGAACAGCATGCTGTAATGTCATTAATGAGATCTGACTATTCTTGTGAGAATGGAAATGGGGATTTGGACAGACAGCTAAGAGAGTCAGTCAAAAACCATTTTCTTAATTTCTTATGCGAGTGTATCACGACACGGAGGGCAATGGCTATTGGGTGATGAGAGTCAAAATCTTTTTCATTTTCCTTTTGAATGAGATGTGGAATAGGTATTATGTAGGTTAACGATGAAATGATTGCTAACGCTTACCTTATCGCCTGATTTAAGAGTGGAAACAAACTTTGATTGCCAGCCGTTGATATTTGCGCTTCAAATTCTTTGTCTTCCTAAAAAAAAAAAAAAAAATCTTTGTCTTCAAAACTACTCTGTCCTGTACTATATATTTACTGTGTATATTTTTTCGTATATGTATTTACGAAAATAACTTATATACTCTGTGAATTTTTTAAAAATATTATGAATTAATACACGTAATAACTATATAAAAACGATACAAAAGGGTTCTAAAGGAGAGAGGATTTGAAGAACGATACCTATCGCCTATCACTTGCTTCTTCACAAAAAAAGGAGTTCTGGAGGAAAAATACACGTGACAATTATATAAAAACGATACAGAGGGGTTTTGAAAGAGAGGGGATTTGGAGAGCGATATCTGTCACTTATCACTTGCTTCTTCGCAAAAAAGCTCAACCAATTCTAACCACTGGACAAAGTAATAATCCCTCCAACTGTAAACCACAATGGAAAATTGTATCAAAGGATTCACCCAACAAACTTTAATACCAAATTAAAGAACAAGATAAGTCAACTTCCCAAAATTAATCAATTTTCTCACACGTGCTTGAAAGTGATTTAGGACACAAAATCAACTACGTTAGTACATAATCTAGGAAGTAACAAGTTACAACTCATTTTAGTAATTCATTAATCACTAAATATCATCTCAGACCTTTAAACACGTCAGAAAGACGAAAGAATTAAACCACCACCGGCATTTTAAACCGCATGTCGATTTGTCCTTTGCACAGCAAGTCTATGTTTGTCTCAAGGCTTATTATTCCTTCTATATATAATTAAAAACTATGAGCCAACCCAAAGAAATTAACACTAAAATATAGTAATTAATTCGATTTTGGTCAATCTCGTATCTTTGAATTCCCTGTCTATTTTTGTTGTATGCTTAGCAGCTGTGTTTTCCATTTTTCTTTCCTAACTACAAGTACATTTGTTTACTTTAATGTTTCACCATTTTTTCTTTGTTTTTGGCTACATTATTTTTCTTTAAATGTTTTATTTGAATAAAAATATTTTGTCGGAAGGGTTGTGCTTCTAATTTGTATAATTTATTCGCTTTTTTTAATTCCTATTTTTTGGTCCATGTGCTGAGTGGAAAATCACGTTTAGAAGTGAGATTAATATACTTGAAAACTGGTGCAACTTTATGAAACTTATGAAATTTGAATTTATTTTTCACACCCTTAGGATAACTAAATATGAATATCTACAGTGTACAAATGAAACACTTGTGGATATAAATTATCTATGGACAAATTTTGCAAGAATTTAAGGTCTTCAAGATAAATTATGAACATCTAAAAAATTTATATTTAAAATCGATACAAAATTATTTATGTCCAAATTAAGGTTTTCAAAACTAAATTTTGAGATTTAGTTCGTACAAATGTAATGTCCAAATGTAAGCAAGTATCAATCTTGAAATGGATATGTATGCTCTTTTGCAGCACACTTTGATCACTCTTAAGTAGTGTGTTTTTTCCTTTTATTTTCCATTTCTCTTAAGGGAATCTAAGTAGTGTTTAGTACTCAATGTGCCTCGTGTCGGCAGACTAAAAGTTTTTGTCTCTAGTTAGAACCCTTAAAAGATAATTGAAAGCTATACAACATGATAAAACTTAAAGAAGCAAAAGAGAGGAGACATCATGAAGTACACTGAACTCTTCTTAGATATTGTATTATTCATATTCTATATGCAGTCTTGTAAACCAAGTGCTAGTTTTTCTTGAGTTCATTGCATTTTGTTCTTCTTCAAACAAAATTGACATTATCTTTTTCACATAATCCAAAAAGGATGGAAACAACTACTATTGAAATATGGATTTAAAGAGAAAAAAAAAACTAGGGGACAAAATTTTTGTGAATCAGTAGGTGAATTTTTACTAAGTTGAACCTTTTTATTCTTTTTCTCTACATGTCGATGCATAACTCAAAAGTCGTAAAGGTTTCATCTTTTTCTGTTTAGAAGAGAAAGAGCTTTTTGGTCAAATCTAATGAAAAGAGAGACGCAGAACTTGAAAGTTAACGGTCACAAGACTTATTTCTGATACCAACCAGAAAGGGCAAAAAAAAAAAAAAAAAAAAAAAAAAAAAAAAAGAAAGAAAGAAAGAAAGAAAGAAAAGGGTCATTCATGATTTTGAAGAATAAACTAGTTCTCTGTTGACGGAAGAGTGACATGTGTGGAATTCTGAGAGAGACAGACAAAAAGTTTCATGTTTCTAACTTAATTAGCAGGATCCAGCTGTAATGACTCATCCCAAATAATAAATTAGCTCTCAAGAATGTATTTAGCAAATACTAATTTAAGTTTCTCCTCAGCTGATTTTTCATTTTGTTTGGCTGTCACTATTTACTAATCCTTTCTATAACTCAATTATGACTGACCTTGTTATTTATGACTGTATACACTCACTTTCATTTGGTAGAAATGCTCACTGAATTTGGAACCGAATGTAGATAAAGGAAGGAGTTAATTAAATTATCTTGTTCCATGGTTTTTCTTGATATTTGTGTTTTGTAAATGAGCTTAAAACTTAAAAAAGGCAGTCCTTATCATTTAAGCGCAACTAATAATATAAGTTTTTTTTTTTTAATTAAAAGATAAGAAGATATTTTGCAGATAGTTTGCTACCAGATTGGCAGTTTATGAGTGCATTGCTCTCAGGATTTCCACATCCAGAATTTTGTATGTTGATTATAATATTCTTTTCTTTTTTCCCCTAGTATTTTATGTTTTACACCAATTAGCAATAGATCATAAGTCAAGACTTATATTATACTAATTTAGTCAAGAATTTGAATCGGAACCTCTTAGACTTAAATAAAACTTATTTACTTTGCTTAGACCCGAATTCCAAACTAAACCCTAATGCGTCTAATATAAAATAACCATGGCTAAATCCATCCAAAAGGATTTGGGCGCTGCTGAGTACCTATGGGCGACACAGGTACTGAAAAAATACAAAACTCTAATAATAAACAATAACAACAACAATAGTAAAACATGAATTTTGATGATCATTAAAGTATTTCACTCCTAGATTGAATCTTGACGTGGGCCTCATATCCCTTTCATCCTCCTATGCATAAACGCGTCTAGGAACAGGAAACATCACTACCAAATATGATGCAGGATGATCCTCATCCACAAATCTCATTCCAAGTAGATTATTTTATTTTCTAAACCTACAATAATCTATATTGTAGAGGGACCAATGTCAAATTTTTTTTTTTCACAAAAACCAGAAAAGATCTGCGTGAAGCAAAACTATGCAGTATGAATTCCATGCAGCAATAGGAAGTACAATGCAGGGCAAACCAACGAAGCTTCGAAAGATTGCTCGAAAACTGTAACGCATACGAGGAGGGACTAAAAAAAATCTTTCTAATCTCATCATATATTTTCTTGTTGTCACCCTCAAGGAAGAAAAATTTTGGTGAGAATGAAGCTGCTAGGAAGCCCCCTGTCCATTAGTTCTGTTCTTGTGATCAAACTCAGGACATTATCCAATGACCTCAGCCTATAAATGCATCCCTAAATTAGCATGGATTCCCCCGAATCATAGTCATTTACACTACTTTGCCAAAAACATTCAAACAAACAGCTATCACAGAAGTAGTTTACATCCTTCAAAAAAATGGAAGACAACACTAATAATCTTCAAAACCGTTCGATTTACAGAGGAGTGAGGAAGCGAAAATGGGGAAAATGGGTGTCTGAAATAAGAGAGCCAGGCAAGAAAACTCGAATATGGCTAGGGAGTTTCGATACACCAGAAATGGCAGCTATAGCCCATGATGCAGCTGCATTTTTCTTCCGGGGACATGCCGCTCAGCTCAATTTTCCCCAACTGGTTCATTGTTTCCCGCGTCCAAGCGGATCAAATGCCGAAGATATAAGATTGGCAGCTCAAGAAGCATCTTTGCTATTCAAGAAGTACATAAAAGATCAGCAACACGATGACGATCATCATCAGGCTGCAGCAGGAGGAGGCTCTGTTAGCATGGCTAACAACAATCCTGTCATTCGGCCAGTCAGAGTACGACTCTCCCCAATCCAAATTCAGGCCATTAACGAGCTGCCATTGGATTCACCAGACTACAAAATGTGGACGGAGATGGCATCTGCTTCAAAGGTATTACCAGAACCAATTGCTTTTCCAGGTGACTGTCATATGGCTGACTATGAAGAGATACCTGACTATTCACTTTGGGATTCATGGGACCAATTAAATGGGGAAAAATCATGGCATGGATTCTGCTCTTTACGAGAATTCATGCATTAATTACTCCTACTGATGATACTGTCACGGGGCCGGACCACAATAAGCTACACTACTAATTAACCTGATTGAATAACTGATATTGATTAGGAATATTCACTCGTATATTTGATTGAGTGAGGGGTTGCTGATAGAAGCAATTTCTGTCCACAAAATTCGTTAGTGCATCACTAGCAAAGCAATTTACTTAGTGTTGCCTGAATTGTTGCCAAAATGCTTTTACGTGTGTGAGTTTGATCATTCTATATTATTGTATTTTTTTCTTTTTGGTGTTTTTGTTGTTGGGAGGAGGAGATGAAGTGGAGCTTGTAAAAACTTTATATTGTATTAATTTTCAGTAGTAATCAATGTACGGTTGAAATTGGAATGTTTACTGCTTTATTTTGAAGCTAAAAGTCTGATTCATAATCATGTCAGATGAGTTTTTGGTAGTTGGAACTTGTGTAATATTCCACAACTATCTATAGCCACTGCTTTAGTTCATTTAACTTTGGATTAACATACTTATGGATAATGATTATTATTCTTATAATTGCTTTTTCTTTTTGACATAAAATTATTCTTATAATTGTTAATTTGAGTTACTATTATTACGAAAGCTCTTTCCAATTATAAAATAATTAGTTACAAGTACTTGTATCATAATATACTTGTTTCTTGGTTTGGAGAACTTGCTAGACCCTTCACCCGTACAGATTTCAATAAAAAATTCCAATATAAAATTAATAACAGCCCACAACCAATGAGATATATTAGTGTTATCATATTAAACAAAGACAAAGACAAAATCCAGAAAGCAAAATCTGATTGAATGATACTGCATTGGCATGATTCTCGTGGGATCATTCGATCATTTTGAAATCAGCTACGTGCCTTCATCGATTCATTTTGAACCTTTGTTCTTTAGTGAGCTAAAAACTGGAATATTCAAAGAGTTTTTTCCCACAAGAAAGGAATGTTTTAAAATTGGATTAGCCTAGACCAAAAATAATTGTCATTTCAATTGTTACGAACAGTATAAAATATTTTTAACAAGTTTTAAATTATAATAAAAACTTGTAAAACTTAGTCACAGTTAGATAAAAACATGTATCATTCACTATTAACTGTACATGTTAATTAATTTATTTACATATGTTGTTCTTTTATTTTATTATTTTTTTTAAAAGGAATACATGACGTTATCTAATCGCATATATTAATTTTTTTCCCCTTGTGTGGCCGAATCTAGCCCTTTCATTGCTAAGGATGCTTGTCTTCCATCTTTCTCAATTCACTTATTAATCCAACCGGTTCTTGTTTATTTTTTTCCCCTTTAAAATTTCAAAAGTAAAAACATTTGACATATCTGCAGCAATGATCAAAGACGAAAAAGTCAACATTAGTTCGAGCCACCACAAGCCACGATAGAACCTATGTTCTATTCCTGGCCGTTAAATTAGGAAGGTAATTATTGTCTTTTATATACTTTTATTACTGGAAAAAAAGAAATCAACATTAATTGGAGCAAAATTGCAAGCAACCACGTTTTCAAGTTACCTTCATGTCAGATGAAGAGTTAAAATTGAAAATAAAATCAGACGAACTAATATCGCAAAACAAAAATCTAAAAAGAGAAAAAATCAAACAAACACATAATAGGAAAACTCAACACAGTTCTAAGCATTTGGTATTGGTTTGCTGGTTTTTACAGTTCAAGTAAAATAAGCTAATGGATTTCCAATTGAAATTCCAATAAAATAGCCAAGAGAAGAACGAATTCCTTGTTTTTACATCCACGAAAGAGTGGCCCAAGATTATTGAGGACCGATGGCGTAATTAATAGGTCTAATTCTATTTTCCTCCAACTTATGACCGATTACACCTTTAATTTTAGTTTTGGATTATTATACTCTAAGCTTTCAATTCTGTCTCATTTTTGTCATGCCTAGGGGTGTAATCGAATCGAGCTGCTCACGAGACTCGTGAGCAACTCGGTCAACTGCTCGGCTCAAACTCGAGTTGACCGAGTTCAAGTAGCTCAATGAGGCTCACAAGTCCAATTTGAGTATTAGTTTTCCAAGCTCTAAGGCTTGTCAAACCTAATCGAGCATCTATTATTTAATAATTATATATTTATTTATTATATATTTACTATTTTAGATATGAAAAATTATAAAATTTAATGTTGTCGAGTTTCTATAGCTCAAGTAGGCTCCAGCTTGCGCTTCACAATTTTTAGCTTGATTGAGCTTGAGTCGAGCTCGAGCAGCACTAATAGCAATCGAGTCGAGCTCGAGCATGGTGCTACTCGAGCTCGACTCAGTTTAATAGTACCCCTAGTCACGCTTTGTACCATGGGACATAACACTAAGCTAAGACACAAGGCTCATTGATCAAAGCATCTAACATCCCGAGTATCACATAGATAGATAAATATAAACATCAACCACAAGTATCATATCCTCCAACATAATACATTCAAGCCTTCAATTACAATTTGAGGCACGTATTACAAGCACTAGAGTCTCAAATCCTATCATGATATAGCATAAACATAGTCTAAACAATATAAGCAAAGCTCACTACTAGGCATAACATCATTATCTCATCATTTAGCTCCAATAGCTAGTCTAATCCTCCTCTACAAAGTCACCTGCCAATACGTATAAAAATAAAGGAGTGAGTGATAAATTACCCAATAAGTAATACAAGTATCCACTACGGGCTTGAGAGCAATATATATACATACATTTCAAAATAAACTTCAATTGAACAAGAATTCACTACTATGTTGTAGGTAACAATTCATAACAATTCATATAACATTACATATAGACAAGTATGAAGTCGAGTAATAAACTGATCATTGACCGTAGATATCCAGTTTTTAACTTTGATCTGGTTAACACAGTCATGTTTGACTTTCACCCGTTTATTTTGGCCCTAACTCCGCCCAGTGAGGTCATTGTATCATACCCCATTCAACAATTAAGGAACTAATCCTGTTGATAATCAATCATTCAAAAGCCCAATGACTTATCATTCAAGTAATCACATAGCATCACATAGACTTATTCATAACAAAACAATAATGTAATCACATTCAAGCCAATTTATATATAAAACTAACTTTTCAAAGCACGTGATTTACAAATATTATTTTCAAATCATAGAGGATACAAGCACCACTTATCTCGGTCTAAGCTAATTCAAATAGTTCGAAAAGGAATGGTCACCCTCTTCACCTAAAACAAGCAATTAAATACTCAGTTATAAGCTAACTCTATTAATTAATCTTAAAAGATTAACTCTAGACTCAAAACACAAAATCCAGAATGAAATGGCCTAGAAAGAGTGATCTGCTAATAGGGTATTGATGAGCCATGCCTCCAGTTCCAAAACAGGTCACCCGCAGATCGCAGGCAGAAGGTGAGCCGCTAGCCAGTGGTTGGCCATTGCCTTACCCGCACCTCACAGACAAAAAATGAGCCACGAGAGGGATGGCCCCTAGCTACAGCTGCGGTTGGTTGAGCCTCACTCGCAGCTCACAAGCAGAGAGTAGCCGCGGGTGAGGCCTTCCAACCATGCGCATGGCTTGCACTCGAAAATTCTCCTTTTTGTGATTCAAACACATACAATTCAACCAATACACTATAATCATTTTACCCATACTCAATTATTGGCAAAATTGATTAGAAAACCACAATTTATGCTTAAACATACATCATTAACCATAATCCATGCATTAAAATCTCAATTACCCATTAACACCACATACAATTGAAAGACCCACATTCAAACGCAGAAATAAGCACTACCTATTAGCATACATAATCAATATTGCATAATCAACCCTATTTCTTCCCTAATCATGAAATAATTACTCTAAATCACAACCATCAAGCAAAGACCCACATAGAATAGAGTAGGTTTCAAGAAGTTACCTTGAGTATTAAGTTGGGTTAAGGTCTCTAGGTCTCCCCTTCTTGTTGGCTCTTGAATATTTAAATCTTCACCTTTTTCTGGAAAGAGAAAGGAGAGGTATTGTAGTAATTAGCCTTGTTTTTTGTAGAACGTTATTAAAGCATTGTCCCATATTTACTAAATTTATTTTTTTAAATTATTTTTTCAGTATTTTCTATTTTTTCCAAATTTTAATTTTCAAACAAATTGTCTAATATTTAAATAATTGTAGTCAACATGATAAAAAAGTATTGTTAGAATAATATTTTAAATATTATTCTAAATAATATTATCCAAACGAAGCATATATTTATTCAGTTTTGCATTAGTAAAAGCTGTTGACCAAAATTCTCCAAATTATTCCAAAATCCAATTGATTTTAGTTCGATTTTCAGTTGGTTTGCTCCTTCTGGATACTTTAGATGTTGGGCCATACTTCTTGAACATGATAAACATAGTTTCAGTAAATTTCGATAATAGTAATTCCACTTCTCTAAAATTTGCTGAAGCCAAAATATATACCTAAGCAAAACAATCACCCATAAGAACCTATACATCGATAAATTAAAAGGCATGGAAATAAAAATAACATTAAGACTAAAATACAGAATTCATATGCCTGATCGAAAAGCAAGTGACACTAAGGTTTATTCTCAAATGTAATTCTCAACATTGATACCAAAAATTATGATCTACTTGCTATAACTTTATACAGAAATTAATCTCAAAAATTTATTTTTTGC
>JAMWEH010002416.1:0-13498 GCA_024721245.1 Mitragyna speciosa | reverse complement strand
AACATCAGATAGATACTTACTTTGGGTCTTTAACAGATGCATTAAGTCCAACTTCTAGAAATGCGATGGCCTCTTTTACCTGTCACATTGTTTGTTCAACAACAATATCAGAATACTAAACTTTTCAACAGGCTTCTAATCATATATCTTTTTGTCAAGTTTGGCTCACCAACTAATCAAAAGTAGGAACGTGCCTCCTAAGGTTGCTCCTCTCTAACTGCAAAATGACGACAGGACAAAACATGTTAACTCTTTCTGCTTCAACGATCAGGAAAATAAATGGACAAAATCTACAGTGCTGTACCTTGTGAAGTACTGAACACGGAAGCAATGGGAAGCGCACGCGAGGTAACAGAATATTAAGAGACTTGAACCTCTCTCCAAACAGAAATTCCGGGGTCAAATTTAGCAGCATTTCATCAATTCTCTCCCATCCCCACAACTCTTGCACTTGTAAGCACCAGAGCAACACAGCATTGAGAACCCTTTCTTCGGAGGTTACAGTCAAAACTGGATGCTGCAAAATGCATATTTTACCATGTCAATGACCATAGTCAGGTATCAATACCTTATTATGTTAATAAAATTCAGAATTTTTGGCTGAGGACCAAGAAAGATGGTCGGCCAATATATAATACTTCATCATTTGTGGTGCCCAGAAAGTGCTAATATATCTGTTATCAAAAAAATAGAATAAGAGAAGAAATTATATAATCCAACTTTTACATTTGTCCCTGATATCTTTGAGCAAACAAGTATATGGAGCTCACATATTGATTCAACAGATCTACTGATTATGTTGCTGTTCCCAAAAGTTATTTTCGAAGTTATAAGTCGGACAAACAGTACCAGATGCTTACAAGAGAGAACCTGAAGGTGAATTAATCATAATGACATTGTGTAGCAATTTACGAAGAATTAGCAAAGCAAGAATCCACCCGTAAGACGTCGCCAAAAGTTTCTTCATCTAACATGACAAAGTCAATGCTGGCGGTAGTACAATAATCGAAATGCATTGAGAACTTTCTCTTGCATGTTTCTTCAATAAGTTTGCATGAAGGAACAGATGGAATCACTTGAAGAATTGAGCAGGCTGAGTCCTGCAATAAAGTTCAACAGTCAGACAAATAGATAACAAGCACTTCGCCATAACTGTCTGCTTCGTCGTCCTTAAAACTTGGCTAAAAGAAAAACTGGCTGCATGACCTTCTTCCAATAGAATTCCATCCCTGCATATAATATGTAGATGAGAGGTATTAATATTGATAGCTCAATATTGACAAAGGGCTCGTTCGAGTTCGCAAATCCTTACTGTAAACACCTCCAATCCTTAAATTTAGCCCCCCAGGTAGACATCAGGAATATGATAAAGGCAATGCACAAAATTCAGGATTTAACTAATTAACACAGTTTATTAAGGAAAGGGTCACCCGATTACCTCTGAGAGGCACTCTAAAAAAGTTTTACAGCATTCCTGATGAAGAAGAGTAACCCCAAACTGATCTACCAACAAAAGAAGCTGAAGTAAAAAGGTACCAATGTCCAAGGTGTCTCCTTTACTGAATTCCCCATTATACATGAAATCCAGCATGACCAGAAATGCATCAAAAGACACATCTTTCAAGCAAATCGTTGGTGCAACAGTCTCACTCATTCCATTGGCGAACATCTGCGAAATGTACATGTTTTTGCTTTTTCATGAGCAATAAAATGGGATGTAGAAAATGTACAAGAACAATTTGTCGCCTTGGAAACGTTTGAATGAATGTTAGGCATAGAATAAGACAGTTTCCAGAATTCAATGGATACAATGTATGAATGAGAACTCAAAATTTTTGCTAAGACATGCTCCAAGCATATAGGAAAGTTACTGGCATTTGTAGTCTCTGATGATTATAAGGTTAATTTTTCAAACATCAAACTGACTTCTGGAAAACAAAATCAAACTAACTGTCTAGTGAATGGATAGGTCTAACCTTTCCTAAACAGAGCCTTTCCTAAACAGAGGATTTAAGAATCTACTGTACCAATATAAGTATCTGTGCAGCACAATTAAGTCCTGTATCAGCAGATTAAATAGAATGGCATTGATCAATTTGATAAGATTAAGACAGAATCATGCAAAAAGATATAGGAAACAGACATACCTTTGAGAAAGGAATGCTCCATAAACTAAGGACAATTTTATGAGCCCGTGCAGCAAGGCCATGGCCTTCGATGTATACGTCCACATCACAATATTCACCATCCAAGTGAATTTGCTTAAGCTTCTGCACATGGAAGGGTAGACCAGAAGGGAAGGCTGCACCACAGCACCGATTGCTTGGATGTGAGAGCTCCACAACCTTGCCAGTATCAAGCAACTTTTTATTGAATTTAAACCGTTCAATAGTTTCTTCACAGTGCTTTCTCAAAGATATCACTTCAAACCGCAGGCTCAGAGCCCACAGGGAACTTAGATGTGACTCGGGAATCTATTGAATTCAAATGGAACATAGATGTCAGATAAAAAACCAAAGATAATAATTAACCACGACAAAAAGGTGCAATAGGCAAAATGCATAACAAAAACACCCATCCTATTGTACTGCTAGTGATTTACACGACACATGCAGTCTAATCACCATAATTAGGAACCAATAGCAGAAGTATCAATATGCCAAATGCTAAAAACTTTGGACATTTAAAAAACGTGATTTCTTTAAACATCAAGAGAAACGGAAAGTGCAGATTACTGCACAAGTAAAGGGAATTATTGGTCGCTCTGGGTCATATAATTTGTTAGCCCCAATACATAGAATGATATGTTAATTATTTGACATAATAATGTGCCACAACCATCCAAGTAATATTTGCTAAAAAAGAAAAAACACAGATTAAAACAGACTTTTATGATTTACAATTCCAATATGCAAGACTGACCTGGGTATGGCCCATGTAGATATACTGCAGAAATGCATGAAGAATTTCATACTCTGCATCAGAGACGTGGATGACATCATCGCCAAATTCAAAATTACCGGACGCTGCCACGATTACCTTGTGAGCTGGGACAGCTCTTTCCACCTTTCCAACGATGAAAAACATGTCCGATAGTTCCCAACTCTCAAGAAAATTTTCAAGGCCCCATTTCTCATAGTCTCCAATTTCATTTCCAACTCTTCTTCACAATTATCAAACCTATCACGTTCATCATATTCTACATGTCTCCACAAGGACATATGGTTTTGTGTGAGGGGCAGCAAACTAACATTTCTATATCCAACATGCTTATCCCAACAGCTAAGCCCAACATACTGCACAGTACAGTTGGGTTTCGAGTCAAGCCACTGAAAACAAAGATTCTGAAAAGTATACCTTCCTTTGCCAATGCTAATCAATCCATCATAAATGCTTATCCAGTAGCTCTGAAATGCTGAAGAACAGCAAAGACCAACTCCAGCCTCATCAACCACTGTTTTACCATCAACCTCGATCTTTAGTCTCTTGTTTTTTTGACTACCAATGACCACAGTATAGTGTGGATTATTGTCCCTTTTGTAATGGTATTGCCGACTACCTACATGCTCTCGGAACACAATGGTTACATCATTGTGAGCAAAAGCATCAAAAGTCACACAGCCCCTTCCTGGTTCTCTGAACCTCAGGTCATCACGCCAAGCGCACTCAAACGGTGCAACAGTGAGGAACTTTTTTTGCTTCTTCTCCGTCATCTCTCCTTACAGGAAACAAGTCCTCTTCACTCTCTTGATACAGGTACTTAGAAAATACAAAGTCCTATTTAAGAAGTAGAATATTACACTCAGAACTTCAGCAAACTAATTGATCTTTGACTTTATGTGCATCATCAAAACTAGGAATTGCGTAGACCCAAGACAAGGATAATATGAATTGGAGAAGAGAAAAAGAAGGCCTTAACCACAGCGCTAAAATATCAGAGTCCATAAAAATAATACTACTAGAGATCTTAAGATAGTTGGAAATGTCACCATCTGACAAGAGACAACAGAAAGAGCTAGAAATCATACGACCAAGGCAAAAGTCCAGAGTCCCATAATGAAAGCCAACAACTTGCCATCAGGCATCAATCCTACACCAAATATTCTTATCCAGCTTACTTCCATCAAATTAAGAATCATGCCAAAAAGAATAAAATAAATACATTCAATGTCAAAAGATCCATTAAGAATAGACGCCTAGCTGATGGCTATTCATGGAAAACAACTGAAAAGTAATATAAAGCCAAAAAAAAAAAAAGGAACTTATCTAAAACATCTGGTGGGTTTGATCTTATATGTATTACATCTCCATGAGATGAACAATTGCAGATTCAAAGCATGACCAATTCACAAGATAAATTTCCAATCTTTTTGGCTCTATTTGTAACAACCTTAACAAACTTGTGGGATGCATGGGGTGTTCAAGAAATTAAACACTATTTTAGTTAAAAGCCCAGAAAATGAGACCAGAGACTGTGAAAGAATCCAAGTGAAACAAAAAGAAAAAAGAAACAACCTGGTAAAACGTACTAAATAGTATTTTGGAAGGGGAGATCCAGATCCTTTACAAATTTGACGGTTGTCAGTAAATCTTTGAGACATTTATCGAAGTAGGGAACTATTGGAAAGGGGCACTCGATGGGCGTGTATGAACTGTGGTGAAGAGGCTCAGTTGGCAGCGGAAGCAAATCCCAGTCCTATGAATTTCCTTCTCTTTCAGAGTTTATATATTGTGGCAGATCTTTTTAGGCCATTTGTAGATTCTCCACTTTGTATTGAAGTGTATTTTTGTCTCCACTGTCTCAGTCATGCCCAATGATCTGACACCACTCCCGCGCCCTCAAGTTTTATTAGCTGTTTGCAAATCATAAAAATTTGACTTTTTGATAGAAATATACAAAGGGAAAAGGAAAAAAAATAGACAGGTGATAGAAGCAAGCACTCTTTTTTTTTTTTTTTTGGTCCTTCTTCATGGTTTGGAACCAATTAAGCCACACATATTACAAGATTCTAAATAAATTTATTTGGAAAAATGAAATTTATATATGACGCACCGTTCAAGTGTTAACAAAGCTCCCCGTGTATATTACTTTCCCGTCAACGAAATTTATGTTAACTAAGCTGTGTTGTGTGAACGTGTGTATTTGATTTGCAATTTAGAATTTAAATTTTTGAATATGGCCTACGAAGCACAAATCCGTTGTAGTCTAGGTGGTTAGGATACTCGGCTCTCACCCGAGAGACCCGGGTTCAAGTCCCGGCAACGGAATTCCTATTTTGGTCTTTCTATGGATTTACCTTGTCCCTCTGCTGCTGTGCTTCTACTACAAGCATTTGCGTGATGATTCGATGGATTATAGCAATTATACATGAGTAAAATCTAAACCTGATGGCCTTCGTAGCAGTTGCTTGAAAATAGAGCCAACGAGAAGGAAAAAGTAAACGACATCATAAAGAAAGTCGAATCTTACGAGAAAATCATTACTCACGTGGTGCCACAAATTATTCGACTATTATTCTTGAATGCGATGCTTGACTTTACTTCTGAAGAACAAGTCCCCATTCACATGAATTTTACTTGATCAAGCCTTCAAGAAGGAAATAATGCCGGAAAAGGACATTTGACGGCGTGAATTTTGTGCAAGTTACAGTAATATCAGGCCTTTATTTGGGACTAGGAAAGGCATTATCTGCTCCAACGACAAATTTAAAGTCTTCGGCATTATCTGCTCCAACGACAAATTTAAAGTCTTCTTTTTAAAGCCAAATTATGATGGTTTTTAAAGTGAAATATTATCTATTATTCTGCCACAAGTAATTATCATCAGCGCAATAGATGGAAAAATGCGGTCACGCATAAATCTCCTATGCTAAGGGAACATAGTACTAAAGTTGCAGTGGTATCATTTGGCTATTTGCTCAGAATTTGGACAAAACTATGCAGTCTACTTCCAGAAACTGTCAAGAACATATGAATTAAAGTCCTGGCCCAGTTATCCGAATCTCAAGTCATGTATTAGTCATTAGCAAGCTGATAAAACTAGCTTGATTGCCAGTTCCCCGCGCATGGTTACAATCAGCAAATGATGGATGTCCAAATGAAGCCATTAGCTTACAAATGACATAAAAGAGTATATTTTTCTCTTTGCAGTTTAAGATGTTAAGTAATCCTTATTGCCACTTGCTCGAATCCCACTTTTCTTTTCTCCTTCTCCTTTCGGTGGGGGTGGAAGGAGGAGTGGGGTTGGGGTTGAAATGATTTGCAATGGAAAATAACTATCACATCTGCCATGAATAAAACATTGTGATCAATACCCAATTTCCTTCAAAATTGCCTAAGCAATTCCACTGCATTAATCTCTCATTGTTTTATGGTCTATATAAAGCTTAATCAGTCAACTTCTGTGGTGAATCTATCAATTTGTTTCCTATAAACAGCTAAATATATAATCTGGGGTATATTTAATTCACAAGAAAGACCTTCCCATAAACTGGGGCGTCCAGAGCTCCCCCAGTATATGGGCACTCAAACTTCCTTCGAAGACAGGACAGCGTTTGACTACAGGTGGCTACTCCCATTACAATGGTTCGGGAAAGTTATCTACCGGGCTGAGCTCATTTTAATTTCGGTTCATGACTTCATCAAATCAAGCTTAGACAGGACACCTCTCAAACTCATTTAATCTTCGCTTGCTAGTGCAAAATTGCAAATATGCAACTTTTGATTTATTAAACCAACTGAGCTTGATTTAAATAATAATAAGAGCTGCAAACAAAATTTGACTAATTTCATTAACCTTACAGGTCAACTACAAGTACATAAGATGTCTATTCTAGTTGTTTTTGAAAAACAATTATGGTTGTTAATTGATATTTTATTTGAGTCCAGTTATACTTAACATTTATATTGAGTCGAGTTTCAGTTCAAAATTAAACATTAGTTGTTTTATTTAGTTCAAACTTAAGACCTAAGGAGGCGTTTGGTTTAAATTTTTCAATTACTATCACTATGAGTATCATTAACTCTATTATGAGTATGCGTTTTGATGATTCCCCCAACATTTTTGGTTTAATAATGGAATGGATATCATTATAAAAATACTTGTTTGGTTTTCTAGAATGACTCAAGTAAATTTTAAAAATTTTAAATCTTTTATTTATGATATACATATTTTTAGATTTCTTGTTTTGTATCTTTTAAAGAAAATTTCTAAAAAATTTCTTCAATTCTAAATATAGCCATGCTCTAATTTGAGTTTTATGCAAATAATAATCTTAAAATAAAAGTCCTTTTTATTATATTAATAGAGAGTACTATATATCTTTAATTTTCATTTCAAATTTTTATAAAAAAATTGAATGTAAAAAAAAATTATTAAAAAGAATTTTCATAAAAAAATTTGTAAAATACTAATAAAAAATATTTAAAATCAAAAAACAATATATATATATATATATATAGAGAGAGAGAGAGAGAGAGAGAGAGAGAGAGAGAGAGAGAGAGAGAGAGAGAGAGAGAGAGAGAGAGGAATAGTATGTTAGGGGTGGGTAAATAAAAAAATATGTGTTTTTTTTAATGGGAGTGTTTTTGCCCTTAATCATGAGGGTTAATGGGTTTGATAGAATAGTATTTTGGAGTGAATCATTAACACCTTAATTAATCACTATCATTTCCATTGAATGATAATAATAGTTTTTAACAAACACCAATAATGAGTATCATTACTTATTATACCCATTCCCCTCCGTGATTCCCCTTAACCAAACATCCCCTCAGTTTTACAATTAAACGACGCGGTCTTGCGAAAATGGAACCTAAAACGACCTGGTCCAGTAAAATCTGAATCTCGAAACCCAGAAGAAATAACCCAAAACAAGCCTCCGAACTTTTCATGGGCCATGCCATCCAGAAAAAGAAAAATAAAGCAAAAATTATCCTTCTCTTCTCCCCAATCATACTTCAGATGCAAGGGGAGGGAATTTGCAAAATCCCACTAGATTTTTGTTATAAAGCTCTCAATTAATCAACTTTTCATCATTAACTCATCATTTGTTTGATCGAAAAAAAAAAAAGATGGCAAACGTTAATAAAAACGAGCCCAGCACAGCCCCACAGCCTGATCGATGGTACAATTTGACCTTAGGCTCCTCTTTCAAAGACCATCATCCCTCAAAGTTCTGCACTTTACGCTGTAATCCCATCGTTTTAATCTCTATTTTTAATTATTAACACAAATTATTTGTGGGTTTTGATCATTATTTTTGTTTGGCAGATGAATTTAAGCCGGCGTCGATTGATAAGAATCAGCCGGGAACTTTGCAAAAGAACAAGGATAATAGGATCACTGTTGAATTTCAGAACAACCAACCAGGGAAGCCCAAGGTCTCTTTTGAGGGCACCAGTGAGGACTACAAGGAGAACGATGCCGTTTTGTTCTTTGACGGTGAGTCTTTCCGGCTTGAGCGTCTCCATCGGGCGGTCAAGCGGCTGAGGCATGTACGGCTGCCTGGGGAGTCTGCATCTGCGGCGGCTGCTGGTAGTTGGTCGGCTTCAGGTGGACCAGCTGCTGCTGAGGCTGGCTCGCCTCCCCTTGCTAAGGGGAGTAAAGTATTGCCTTCCAATAAAACCACAATTCCAGCTGTCCCGGTGAGTCTTTTTAGCTACCTGATTGGGGATATTGAAACTGACTATAAGCAGATAAAGATGATGTCTTTGAACTTGGCTTTTTGCAATTTTTGAGATATAATCTGATCTTAGATACGACATGGTGTTGTTTTAATAACAGTAAACATGTGCTGAACCACAAAAATATCAGAAAGTTCATTGATTTGCGTATTGAAATGTTATCAACTGTGGTGGACTAATGCTAGTCCTGCACAGTCACTCATGTCTTGGCGAGACATTCTGTATAGGTGTGTTTTCTGTTGTATGTCTATCAAGAGTCACATGTGACCTTTGATTGGTTGCATAAATAAGCTGATTCAACCATTATTATGTGGTATCTTCTCCCAAACTTTCTGGGTTGGAAGGTAATTGTTAGTGTTTTGTACTCTAAATTTTGCTGGAGTTGGGCTTCATAAAGCTAATGGTATTGTGTGTCGCATGCTTCTACAGGTTGAGGTAGAAAGGATTGAAATTGGAGAGTTCAAAAACTCAGGTAAATTTTTCATACCATCGCTTTACTAGCTTTGATTCCAAGTATACAAGGCATGGAGCATGAATTTATCAGGGTGGTTTTCAAAGTGTCTGTGGAAAATTCTAGTGAATTTAGAGTATGCAATCAATAAAGGCTGTGTCTAACGTGAAATAAGGACTAATTAACTAATTAAGCTTATGGTGAAAAGTCGTTACATTTTGTGCCGCAATATGCTTGTCCATGATGTTACTTTTCGGCATATGTGTGGATGTTGTATGTATTTGAAAAAATTAGCTTCCGGAAGGTTTAACTGCCTAGATCATTTGTTTCTAACCCATATTGTGTTTGTTTCCTAGTTCAAGTCCATTGTCTCCACTTGATTTTTTCCTTCTACTGCCAGTCTATGTTGTTTGTAGTAGGGCAGAAGTTATTCGCTTTTTTTTTAGTCTGTAATTTCATGCTTTGTGGTTGTGATCTGCCTACATTGTGGTCACTGATTTCTTTCTCCTTGGGCACAGATGCTAAACCCAGGCATGAAAAAGTTGTTGACCACCCTTCTATCCAAGAAAATGAATCAAATGCATCACCCGACAAGATGGATGATCTGGTGGAACAATTGGATATACTGAATGATGACAATGATGATGGAGTAGCTAATGGAGGAAATAATGATGTGAAAGAGTATCCTACTGGAATTGACATCAATATACCGCACCAAAATGACACAGATGATGAGATAGCTGATGTGGATGCTAGTGATGATGAAGCAGATAAGGGACGCAATGCTGCCGAAGCCCTTCGAGCACAGGTGAATGCAGAGGAAAGGGAGGAGCAAACTTCAAGCTCTAGCGGTAGCAGTGGGAGTGAGAGCAGTCGAAGCGGAAGCGGGACTGGAAGTGGGAGTGGGAGCAGCAGCAGTGACAGTGAAAGCAGTGATGATGACTCGGTCAACTCTATCTGAAGAGTGCAAGTCAGCTATTGATAATGAACTCCAGTCACTGTAAGATTCTACTAATGCTTCCATCTATTTCAGGATACTCACCAAAAAATGGAGCAAACTGGAGGACTAAATTCCCACCAATGCTTCCATCTATTTCAGGATCCTTACCAAAAAATGGAGCAAACTATAGGCAGATTTCTGGTTGGGTAGATGTTGCGTAAGAACTATGTAATGGGTGCTATGTTATCCTATCTTTTGGAACTCCCAGCAAAAGGCTTCTTAGCCAGTGGGATTTTGGATGGTAAAATTTTGTCTCCTACTTTCTTATGTTAATCCCCCCCCGGGCCTCTCTCTTCCTCTTCTTCTCTCCCTTCCCTTCCCTTCCCTTTTTAAAGGGTTTCACAATTGAGCTTGATTCAAAAGAATGTACTGCCAGATGGGTTACACTTGGCTTTTGCCAAAAGCAGTGGTTGAGACCAGATTATGTCATGTAAACCTAATTTTTTTTATAATTTAATGTTTTATTATAAGTTGCGACTATCTTTAAGTGTTGTTGCATGCATGGTTATAGTTGATCAGGTTCCATAACTAAGATTTTGTTGAAGGTTAGATTTGAGATGATACATCCAGATGATACATCCAGACACGAAGCAATCAAACATTTCTCTTTTTTGGGGTAAAAACCAAATATTTCGCATTAGATCAGCCTGCCAAATGCGGTTGGACAACTTTGCCCAAGAAAAACAAGAATTATGGTTTGACAAATTTGTCACTGGCTCTTTCACGCCCTACCCCCAGCCGTCTCTGTGCAACAAGAAAACGTTAAAGCTCCAGTTGTCCGTGACGCGGCCACAATTTGAAATTTATACGAGTCGAGAATCAGAACCAAAACACTATCTATAACGCCCTTAACAGCAAATGCTTAAGAGCAAATTGTCACGGGGTGAATTCTGCTCTTAATACGAGCTCCCGAAGAATGAAAATGATCAAGATAAAAAGAGATTCATAATTTGGCAATGAGCAACTCCAAATCTGTTATGATGACTTCAAAACATGTCTGGAAGTAAGATAGTTACAGTTCTAAATTGCAAATTTCTTCATAACCAGGAATCCATCAATGAGCAAGGCTGCTTAGTTTGAAGTATATCTGAGATATACTTGCATCGTGCCTCATGAAGGTGTTGGCGCTTCCTCTTTCTGTTCTGAGTCTCGTCCCTTATCATTTTCACCACCAACATAGCCATTCTGAAAAATTTTTTCTTCTGATGGCAAATTCTTCTTGGCTTTCCTACTACCTTCAATTTTCCACAAATCCCACACTCGGGTTTTGGGTGGAGGTATGGCATCTGCAATTGGTGCAACTAATCCTGGCTTGCCATCATCAATTACTGCATCAACTAAACCATACTCCTTTGCCTCCCAAGGATTCATAAAGTTATCACGATCCGTGTCCAATTCAATCTGGATGAAATGTTTACAAAAAAATAACTGATAAATTCTTAAATTTATTAGAGCTATTCATTTGCAGGTAGCATATGAATCTAGACAATAATATGTTGGGTATCCAACCTGCTCTTCAGGCTTTCCAGTGACTCTTGATAGAATTTTGTTCAATTTGATTTTGTGGTACGCCATTTCTCTTATCCTTATGCTCATCTCTGTTGCCTGAATAAAGATCATATTAACTTTAAAAATCAGTAATAAGCATCCTTCATTTATAGACAATGATATAGCAGGTCCTAACTCCATATTAACTTTAAGAATCAATAATAAGCATCCTTAATTTATAGAAAATGATATAGTAGGTCCAAATCCTTTTCGTGCTAGCAAGCTATAATTCTCAAAGACTCAACATTAACGTTCCTTTCAGCTGTAAAAATGTTCGATAAATGACATGAAAAAACCCCACCTGACCCTTTCCCCAAAATAACCAACTGCAACCTATTTCAATACTGATATTTCCCTCCCCTCAGCCAATCAACGCAACTCCCCATATTTTCATCCTCCTGCATATTAAATGAATATTACCATCTCCATGCATTGAAGGGTGCAAGACTATAGGTATTTTCTTTTCCCCTTTCTTTTTGGAAGTGATAAAATAGTACACTTAAGTCGTAAAGAACCATAAATGCTTAATGCCACAGATGCTATGAAGGAGAACATCAAGCAAATAAATAGAAATCATACTAAAGTATGGATTTAGCTTTAACTAATTTCTACTAGCAATTCAGGGGACACGAGATGGGAAAATACTAAGTCATACAGAAGCAAATGAGAAAGGAGTACTATTATTAGAAAAAGAAGGGAAATTAAAAAAAAAAAACTCTTGACCCTGCATATAAAAAAAAAAAAAAAAAGCTCCATATTGTGGATATTTTTGGAAAGGAGATCATAAAAAGACAATATTAGCAACAGCACAAGTTGAGAGCACTCACTTTGCCTCCAGCAGTTCCAAGAGGCTGGTGGATCATCACCCTTGCATTTGGCATGCAAAATCTCTTCCCTTTGCTCCCACAGGCAAGGAGAAATGCCCCCATGGAAGCAGCAAGTCCCATGCAGATTGTAGAAACATCAGCCTTGCACAACTTCATTGCATCATAGATTCCCATACCTACATAGAACCATTATCAATGTCACAAGAACTATCAGCGTTTATAGAAAAGCAAACAGAAACTCCATCTGCTGAAATGTAACCAGCTCAGAAAATCCATACAATTATCAGCCACATCAGAGCACATGTAATCTCATGCAGGATTATATTAGTTTAGAATGACCTCCAACAGAAGATTATCAATCAGCACTTTTTATGTTATGGGCAAAATCTAAATTCACTATCTCGCATTCATGCGAGTCAAATATAAGAATGTGTTAAACTTCTGATATGCTCAAGCTTAAAACTGCTAAACAGACCTCATGGTTCACCATGTGCCAGAGGATGCATACGACTCTAAATCCAGGTCTTTCTTTATCCTAGAAAGATGTTCCTGAACGACCTAGGCCTTGCAGGGTGATTTGTTGAACAGCTGAACTACTATGATCATCAAGAAGTTATTGGTGCTTTGTACAGGGGAAGCAGTATAATGAAGACCAAAGATCTTCGAAAGGAAAAGCTCCAGTTTCCAAATGTATGACTGAAAATATCCTGTGGCCAATAAAGGGACTGCTGATGAATAAAAAATATTTAGCACAAACATGTAGTCTGTTAAGATTAAATTCTTAAGAACCTAATGATATGATAGGCAGACATCAAAACGCTTTCAAACTACATATTTAGAGGCAAATTCTGTCTTCAATTCTTAAGAACCTAATGATATGATAGGCAGACATCAAAACGCTTTCAAACTACATATTTAGAGGCAAATTCTGTCTGATGCACATACCAAGAAAATGATTTCTACATCTTGTAGCTTGAATTGAAAAGG
>JAMWEH010001665.1:0-25934 GCA_024721245.1 Mitragyna speciosa | reverse complement strand
TTGAACTCTTATTTGACCTTTTACAAGAATAGATTTTGGTATCAAAATTTTAATTAATAAATTTAGAGAATCAAAAAGTCAAAATAACATTCTCAAGGTGGATAGCTTGTCCTACACAAAAACAAAAAACTGAAAAGTAAGACGTAACAAAAGAAACTAGAAGCATTTCTCTGCCTCACCTTTTCTCTTTTTTGTCTCGTTGTATCTTGTATTTTTTAGTTGCTTTTTTTTTTTAATTTCATTTGCAAACTTCTATTGTAAATTTATTATGATCTAAAGGTAAAAACTTTTCGTATCATCTTTCTTTGTTCCTCCTATTGAAGCCAAACAACGCTTAGCAAGTTAGTATTGCACTAATATTGGCAAATTCTTATTCTTTTCCTTTTTTTTTTTTTTTGGTTTTTGATTTAGTTCATCTTTTGTTTATTTTCTTCTATTTGATTGTATTATTTTTTGGTCTTTTTTATGTAAATCTTTTTTTATATTAACTTTGTCAATTAGATATCATGAAACTATATGATTAATATGGATTTATTTCTCAATTTTAAGGATGGCTAGGTTAAATTGAATTGAATTGGAGATTGAATTGGCTAAGTTGAATTGAATGATTTGAGTATACCTGAATTGAATATGAATTGGAGGTTGATTAATTCGAACATGATTAGCAACAATAAAATAACTAAGAAGTAGTCTTGCTACCATTATTATATTTTGTATTCTCTTTTAAGTGGGATGTATATTGAAAATTCCTTGGAATTATGAATTTGGAATTTTGAACTATTATTATATGCATTAGCAAGTGAGCTTGGACATTAGAAATAAAGCTTAAACTAGCTTCAATTATACTTTTTTCTTTTTTTAAATGGGCTATATATTTGTACTCAACCTTAATATGTTGTCAAATGCTGAAATTCATATTTATAATACTAAATTGAGTTATTTTATGTTTTTTATTTATAATAGGTTATGAAAAAATTTCTTATAATAAAACCCATAGAAGATTAAGATTAAGTTGCTAGTGGTTTGCAAAATATTTTAAAAAATTAAGAATATAAGATTAAGTTGCTAGTGGTTTGGAAAATATTTTAAAAAATTAAGAGCTCCATTTAATTTGGCTAATCTTTCCTTAGGTACGAGGTTACGTGTTAAGATCTTTAAGTAAAGATAAAGTACGAAAAATATATTTATTGAAAGAGCTTTATCAACCTTGTCATCATAACATTTTTAAAAAAAATATTGAAAATATACCACATCAGTTTTGTCCTACTTAGTTTAATGAATATAGTAATTGGTTAGAATACAACCTAAGTAAGTATTCTATTTTTACTTTCGTTGTTATTTATTTCCACATAATTTTAGAAAAAAAAAATAGAAGATCATAGATGAACAATTATTTAGTTACTTGTATTGAAAAGGATATATTTAACAAAATTTACAATGGATTGATTTTGTAACGTTTCCACAGGATGAGTATTCGTAGAAAACAATTGTAATATGTATGTGATATTATAGTTTTGCTTGTTCTTGTTTATTTTATCTCATAGTTTTTATTTTGTAAAAATTTTATTATATTAAAGTTTGACTCCACTTACTCTAGGGTCATGCTCCGCCACTGATGGTGGATGCTTGGAGGTTGAATATTAGCAAAATTCTTTTTTCTATATTGATTTCATGATCTATTTATGATTTTTCAATTTGTTTCTAAAAATTTCACCTCTGTCTAGGAGGTGAAGAAACATCTCGGTCAAACTAAATTATAATTATAATGGGCCATGCAATTTTGATACATCTTGAAGATTCCGTCCCAAAACCAATTCGCAATAATTTAGACACATTTGGAGCAACCAATCAACTTTATGTTAAAATTTTTTGAGATTTTGATGTGGGTTTTATTTGTCAACATTGGATTGACGAGAGTTCATGAAACTACAAAGGGCTTAACTAGAGCCCATGAATTGAAACAGACGATTGACAAAAACCCATGAATTAAAATAGGTTAAGAAAGGTCCAATTCAAGTACAAGAATATGTGAAAATAAAATTCAAAACTTGTCTTGGATACCATGTTAAAAATCATGAGTTCTTGTCAATTCATGTACTTTTCTTAGCTTGTGTAGGCTCTTCTTATCCCGTCGAAGATCATGTGAAAGATTATGGATTGATAAGAGTACATAAATTGAAATGGGTTAAGAACTTAACCTATTAAAGATGATATTCGAGATTATATATTTATAAGAGCCCATGAACTAACACGGACAAAAAGTAATCAAGTTATATATGATAATATTAAAGATTATATATTTATGAGAGTCCATGAACTAAGACGGGACAAAAAGTAATCAAGTTATACGTGAGATTATGGATTACAATAAGAATAAAACCCAAAACTTGGATTGATACTATGTTAAAGATCATGAACTTTCATCTCAAAACTAATTACTAATGAGTGAAGTGGCCCGTGAATATTATTAATTTATTTAGAATTCTTTAAATTTTGATGTGAAATTTTATTAGTTAACACTCTTTGGACTAGTAGGATTACATAAAAAGGGAAAAAAACCAAATTTAATTTTCTTGAAAAAAAAAAAAGATTGCATGTTTCCGTTTTATAAGCAAGGAAAATAATTTAATTATACACATACTAAATATTGCAAACACTTCTTATTGCATTATTATGCTATAGGATGAGTGAACGATCTCTTTTAATGCTAAATTCTTTAGTGGACAATCTTTTAATCTCTTAATGCTAAATTTTTAGTGAACAATCTTTTAATGCTAAATTTGTTTCTGCCCCTCTCATCCCTAAAATTTAAGGATAAACATCTTTATTTCTTATATACTTCAAGACTTTAAGCGGTCATGCTAGAGAATTATAATTTAAAATCTTTGTTGTTTGTACTTTTAAATTAAATATTATGTATGTCTAACAAAGTTCAAATAACAATTAACATCACCAACCTAGGAGTTGACTTTTTGCCAAAGATATAACTTTGCTGGTTGTGTTTTCTAAAAAAAATTTTTTTTAAATTTCAAACACGTTTTTTATCTTAATTTTTTATCTTACAAATACATTTATCGACTTTTTAACTCATAAATAAATCTATCGAAAAGAATTTTTAAAATTAAAAAACAGTAATATTTTCTAATAAATACTAAAAAAACAGCCATCTTAATGATACTAGACGGTTGAATGTGTTGAGCGTTGACTAAACTTTTTGGTGACATTTGATCGAAGAGCTCTGTGGAAGATCAACCAAGAATCTGATGGACTTCATGCAAGCAATTCGACCATTGAAAGTTGACAGTCGTATTTCTCTCCGTTACTATCTTCGAGTGGCTGATAATCTCCTTCAACAGGTCATTAATTCATCCCTCTCTTCATTAGGTGCACTTACAAATTACATGTGACTAGTGCTGAATACAGTATCAATCTTGAGCAATATCAAATATATAGCCGCGAAAATTGAGGCTCACAGTGGCTGTTGTTTCCTTTCATGTAGACTAATGTTTTGCGGGATGAAAAGAAAATTGTTGATTTGTATGTTATGCTTCTTAGATTTTCCAGGTGAGCAACAGTGATTATGGTTTTGTCTTTTCTTTTTTATTTTGGAGAAGTGGTGATGACGATCTTATATTTTTTGGCCTTTCTTTGAGCTTATAGTCTGATTACTGAAAGTATTCCTCTTCATCAAGACTACAATGGTTTAGACCAAGAAACAAAAAGGGGTTATAAGAAGGTTAAGTAGTTATGCATTCCACCCTCAGTTTGCAACAATTGAACTAAAAGGAAAGTTCTTACTTTGGTGTATATTTGGCCTTATTGTTGTTTCAGAAATTGTTGAGTGCTGTAAAAGAGCTAGACGAATTGAAGCCAAAAGTCATACAAGAATTAGACAAACTTAACAAATCTAATGCAGCTAATAAGCAATCTAAACAAAAGGCTCCCAATCATTCAGAGGCATCTACTTCTGAAGGTCCTGCTCCTATGACTAACAAAATTTTTTCGAATGTTAAACAGGTATGTATACATGTGTCTGCTGTTTTATTATTTCTAATGCATTTCTTTGACCTTCAGCTTTATACTTCTGTCCTTTGGTTACCAAATCTTGCAAGCATCTGAATATAGTAAAAATATATATATATTTATAGACATCAGAAGGATGTCTTGTATTGAACTTCAAAAGATTTTCAGACAGTCTGGCCGACTCATCCATTGCCTAAAGGTCCTTTCAATTCCTCAACTGCTAAAAAATCTGCTGAAGGTGTGGGCGAGCCTATGCAAAACATTGGCAGAATTTCGCTGTGTATTGGAGAAAGAGTTCCTTATCCTGATTTACGTTCTAGAATCAGACCAAGGGGATCCTACAACTGCGGTGACCGGACAAGCCAGGGAGCTAGTTCTGGTGGAAATGAAATTCGGAATATTTTGCCCTGGAGTAATATGAATTCTTCTACAAATGAGAGACCTGCAACTGAGACACTGACAGAGGATCTTATTAGTGAACCCGTGCCTTCAGCTTCACCCATAGAGAACTTGGTCATGGATGATGATTCAACTGACTTTCCATCGATCAATTCCCATTCCATTGACTCATGTGTTGCAATGGAAGAAAGCCCTCCAGTCAGTACAGATGAAAGAAGGGGAAATATTCTTTCTGCTTCACCATGTGCAATATGTATGGATGCTCCAGTTGAAGGAGCTTGTGTACCTTGCGGCCATATGGGCAGGGTGCATGACTTGTCTAAATGAGATCAAAGAGAAGAGCTGGGGTTGTCCTGTTTGTCGTGCGAAGATTGAAATGGTTTTACGTTTGTTTGCAGTTTGATAAATCAAAAGGAAAGTAAATTTGAGATACTCATGTAATTTATTGTAGAAGCTTATGCACTCCTGGAATACAGATTCTTCCTAGCTTTAAATCATATGGCCTTATTCTCCTCTTGCTTACTGAATCTAGTTAAGTGCATGACTTCAAACTAATTGCTGCCGAGAAACCCCTTGTCTAGTCAAACTGCCTAATCTAGGAAACTCTTCAAGATTGTAATATTCTTCAAGATACAAAAGTTGGACAGTGCTCCTTCTTGAAATCCAATTGGGATCCTGAAACACTACCACTGAATTCAGCTACATCCATTAGACTGTGAACAAGGAAACGGCAGCTAAGACAATGAAGTCAAGAAGACATGATTTTAACGCCATTAAGTAAACAGCCATGCAATCCATCACCATTAATTATTAGAGAACGGAGTGTTCATTTATTTCAAGAAAAGGAAAACTATTTAGACTCCCATTTATGTTTAAGGGATCTATTTCTTTGTTTCTCTCTTTACATCTGTATATATGTATATTCATAATAATTGAATTATATAATTAACTTGTTAATCTTTGAACAAATTCATAATAAAATCACAGTTGTGTAATTAGCTTATTGAAACTAATCATATCCCAAGCCAATTCAACAAGGTCAAGCTCGTGGAACTATGAATAATGTTTCTGTAATCGTATCCATTTCCATTAATAGGAATTTTTTGTGACTCTTTAAATGAGTTATTCCGTCATAAATTGTTCGCACAATAATAGTATAGCTTAACTCTACAAGTTTTTCATTCCAACTTTAAAAGCACTAGTGTGATTGTTGGCTAAGTTTTCCACTGCATTTATCTGTACCTATTTTCGATTTTAAGCTTTTCCAGCACGTTTATGATAGTGTAATTGTAGCATGCCATTTGGTTTAGCAATTTTATGACCTAACGGATGAGAAGTGTCTGTTGATTGCTTATCAATGAATGCAGGGTCCTAGGTTATTCGGTATTTCAAAAATGCATGGAAAACCCTGAATATGTCCAAAATAGTTTGTTGTTTAAGGAGCAAGAGTAGTAAGGTCTGGTGACATGAGACATTGTGTATCATGAAGCATTTTTGAAGAAGCATACTTCACATTGTTGGAAAGGTTTTGTTTCAGATAAAAAACCAGGATCATGGAAGCCAAAACTGATAGCGTCAAAACTCCATTGATGAGCTTTTGCAGTAAGAATCAGATAGGCAATCAAGATAGAGTATGATACTAACCAGGTTTCAAAAGGTATCTGTTGTTACCTACTTGCTTCATCAACAATTGTTTTCCCAGTATTTGGCTTACATAGCACAACAATATGATGAAAGATGATAACCTTGCCTTACTCGATATTTGGCAGGAGAATTACCGGTTGCAGAATTCTCAATTGATTGTAAAGAGTTTCCAAATACAGTTACCATTTATGTTATTTTGAAGAAATGAGAAATTTAGCACGTAGTGTTATGAAACTAAGACACCATCAAAAATAGGCATTACATTTCTAAGAAGCCAAACTCAAAGGGGAAAAAAGAAAAAGAGGAAGGATGGGACATCCATGTATGCTAAAAATAAAAAGATGAAGTAGATCAATAAGATATAATATGAGGGTTTGATTATTTTTTAATGATTAGGCTGAATTGATGGACACCTTGTAGAATGGATCACCAGATTTCTACTAATGCACTACGATTTCTGTTGTTTTGTTGCATTTCGTTATGAATGTGACTTGAAAAAATTCCTGTGGCATGCTAAGAGATGATGCTTCCTGTAATTTAATGGTATCATTTTCTCTAACGAATTGCTATTTTGGCGTGATTACTATTTTAACTCTTGTTAGTTAGATTTTCTCTTTTTCTATGCCATTTGCAAATATGAGTGATTCCATCAGAGTTTTTTAATTTATTGGAGATGACTCCAAGCTTTTAGCCAGTTGGATAGGACAACACGCAAGTTACTATGTTGTTGCTTTCATGTACAGAAGGACCTTTTTGAGGTGTATGGGCATGTCCTGGTGTTATAATTGTTGTTCTCTTATCCTTTCCTCTTTTAAAGTAGAAAATTTTCATCCCTCATACAACCGTTGGCTGTCTTAAGTTGATCATCCATATCAGAATTTTGACATTCTGAGACGTGCTCCTTAAAATGAAAAGTTTAGGTAGGAAATTTAATTGCTTATGATGATTTATAACTGTCAATTGTATTCAAATATCATTTATAACCTTGTAATGCATAATCTGTCCAATGCAGTGACAAATGGTAGTAGCAGATGGAATGACAGTTTGGGAGAGTAATTCTTGTACATGCAATGCCTCATCAATAGTTCTCTCTTACTCTTGTAAGTTTTGTGAATGAATTCTTATTTCTTTCTATTCTATTTTTAGTCACAGTCTCTTGACATCGACAATGACATCTTGGTGTTTTGCCTGTAAATTGGTTGAGAGTTCTGAGGTGAGTTGAATGTGTAAATACTGTTGGGTGAAGAGGCATATGCTGCTGTCATGTCTAGTTGGAAAATTAATCATGTAAGAGCATTATCAATAAAATTTGGTGATGGAGTTTAAATTCCGTCATAACATACAAATCAAGACTACTATATTAGATGTTGAGGTTTTATTTGCGATTGATCTCTCCGGTGTAAGGTATGATCAGCAAGAGACGAGGCAAAGTAAGGTGATTTACTTACAGTATTATATATGATCTATGTTGCAAGAAAATATGTAGTTATAAATGTGAGACTTTGTTAGTGTGATCCAATCCAATGATTTAAATTGGAATGCTGGACTATTGTGTTATTAACTGGGGATAATTGCAATGCTTGCATAGAATGGTAGGATCCAAGTCTATAATTGAAAATTGATTTCCAAGAACTTCTCCTAGCTAAATATTCACAATAATCATCTCATGCTGTCTAAATAAACTTGAAATAAGCATTTCACAAGCATAACAACCTTGAGCATGAAGAATCTGTATGAACTAATGAGATTGGTTTAATTACCTTTTCATGTTAACCGGACACTCAGCTCAGTAAAACTAGCTGAAATGAATGTGCATGAACTTTGACTTAGGAAGCTAAAAGTTTGGCTCCCAGTTACATGCAGTAAACAGTGGCTTTATGAACTGCTATCCTTCATGTAATGCTTTATTACTATAAATTTTATTGTTAGTTCAAACTTGACAGGTAATCAAAGAGAAAGAAAATTTTTATTGAATTCCATGAATTTGATTTCATCCATCGGTTTCTATGACTTCTGAAGATTGCTAGAGGATTACTAGAAACTTTGGAGACGAAGAATTGTTGCCAAGGTTGGTACATTCTCTTCAGCTCTCCTTGCTTCCATTTGAAAATCTGCTGTTTAACAGGAGGTAATGTATCAGGCTGGCGATATAAGTTTACCTTGGTGGCAAGAAAATTTAAATAATACTCTTCTTGCAAACGCTGGTTGTACAGATTGGTTTGTATTCAAAGATTGTATAGTCAATCATAAAGACTAGGAAATGAAATATCTAAGCTCCATTTTATTTCAATTATTTAGTTTTGAGCTAGAAGGACATGTATTGGATTTACTATTGCCACGATCCAAAATTTAAAGGTCATGACCGGCACGTAGCTCGAGATGGAATAAACCGCCCCAAACCACGTAAGCCTAACTTTCCTCTAAATTCTACCGAAATTTCGGCAGCATCTCCTCTGTATTTGGACCTTTCCCAAAAATTTAAAAATACCTGCACAAAAATTTCAGCCAACCCAAGGATTTCCAATATATTCACAATACACCATATCGTCTCATTCACAACTTTTACACAATATTTCCATAGGTTTATAACCTACTAACACAAGTCATCAATCATTCATTTCAACCATAAAATAAATGCTCATAAGAACTTCATCTATTTCTATATAAACATCCCCAAGATTCATAATTTACAACCAACGGAGCAACTATGCCAAAAATAATATTTACAATATCAAATATTGCATCACATGGCCATAAGTGCAGAATAATACTTATACTATACTATCCTGTACCCGGAACGACAAAATAACCGGTAATACCTCTGATTTCAAATGGCTCTGAGATTCTCCTCTTGGTTCTAACTCCTGCACTTTCTACCAAATACTGAAAAAAATATTGAGGGGATGAGTTTTCACACTCAGTAAGCATAATACATATTATAACCATTTTAAACAATTTTACTCAAAATCCCCACTTTTCGTATAAAATCTGTATAGTCATCATGTATGACATAAAACAATTAGTAAAATCACATTTTTTGTTCCATAAACAATTTTGATTATTTTTCGAAGTCCCTACTATGCAGAACCTACTATCCCCCGAAGGGATACTCTGTCTCCGAAGGGCTATCCCCCGAAGGGTATCTGTCTCTGTTCCCCGAAGGGCTATCCCCCGAAGGGTATACTATCCCGCGAAGGGAGGGAATCACTGCGGACATTCCCTAGCCGACATATACTAGGTACACCCAAACTAACAATAACCCTGTTAGTTTTAGTTAGTTCTGCATAGAGTTACTGTCAAATCATTTTCACAACTGAATTCTTTCAACTTTATTTGACAAAAATCATTATCACAAACAACCATTCACTTTCTCATTCTTTAATGTTAAAACTTTAACAATATATAAAACATACTTTGAAAAAAACGTCAAATGTATTATCTTATACACTCAACGTAAATCATTCACCTTTAAATGCTTTGCAAGCTCATTTAAACTTTCATATTCCAAACAAACCACTTTGTATACAAAATAAACTACTTTGTATGCATTTTTTCAACGTGCATCCTTTTAGCAACATATATGTATGTCAATCTCAATTTATACATATAGCACACTTTAAAATATTCACAAAATACTTTGCAAGCAATATATAGTACTAGTGATTCATAATATGTATTACACTTACCTCAAAATAGGCTATGTACCAAAAATCTCAACTCGATCACCCCCTTAGGCGGCTTACTCCGCCAAATGCTCTCTTGAATCTATTATATAACATAACGATCAAAATTAACAACTAAAATACTTTAGAAAAAATAATATTCTAACTTTAATCTAGCCCCAAGGCTTAACTCAATTACATACCCATCTTACATGGCCTAACTATAATTAAATCTCAACTTTAATTTCCCAAACCAACTCTTTCATCTTCTAATTGGTAACTAACACCATAACAAAACTATTAACTCTAAATAATACCAAGAAATCATTTTCTCCAAATTTCCTAAAATTTCCTAAACTCTAAAATTTCATCTACTCAATTTCTACTCCATGCATGCTATCAATTCTACCAAAAATATCATATACTTCATCATAACCTATTTAATAAACAAAATTCAAGCATAAAATTACCTTATTTAGCTTAATCCAAAATTTTCTCCTTTTTTCCCTTATTTTTTTTTTCCTATTTCTCTTCTCTCTCTCTCTCTCTCTCTCTCTCTCTCTCTCTCTCTCTCTCTCTCTCTCTCTCTCTCTCTCTCTCTCTCTCTCCTGCTGGCCGGACTTCTCTCTCTCTTTCTCCCCTTTCTTCTTCTTCTTCTTCTTCTTCTTCTTCTTCTTCTTCTTCTTCTTCTTCTTCTTCTTCTCTTTCTTTCTTCTCTCTTTTCTTTTCTTTCTCGCTGCTTTTCTCTTCTAACTTGCAGAAAGTTCTGCTGCCTTCTTAGGGAAAAATCCCACCTGACTGCCTTTTCTCTTTTTTTTTTTTTTAAGGCCAAATGACCTTTCTGCCCTTTACTTATATTGGGTATTACAACTATGTCCTCAACTGCACAGATTGCACCTGTCGATTGTGGTGGTAGATTCTCTTTTTTCATAATTTTAGTATCTTGTTATGCACCTTGATTTGCCAAAAGATCTCCACAATCATTCATCATCCGTGACTGTGTTGAATTGTCTACTTGCAGGCTTTCATAATTTATAGTGTGATTTCCTCAACAAATTTTGCATATTATTGTGCCTCTACACTGGATTTTGTTTTTGCTCTCCCATTGCTGTGGAGTTTATTCTATAGCAGAAAATGCCATCATGCTATTGCATTACTTCTAGCTTGAATATCTAAGACATTTGTGTTGAAAGCCAAGTGCAACTCTTTAGCACAAGATTTTATTCTTTGCATCACCTCTTGATCAGTTGATCCTTGATTCAATGACTTGCTTAGTTTTGTTTTTCCAGATTTTCCCTTGTGCTTAATTGATTAGGCATCTTCTTTTCGCACCTCTCTAGGTAGCATAAACATAAATACCAGTAAATAGTTTTGTTTAGCCTACCACCATTCTTCACCTCAGTAAAAGGGACCTAGATACAACTAGTTCTTGGACAACTTTAAGAAAGATGAATTCTGCTTTCTTAGGTCAAATCTGATGTTATATCATAACAGCTACAGAATGGCACAAATTGACTAAGCAGCTTCCTTTCTACCCTTTCTGCAACAAAAAATTGCGTAGCCAAAGCCTTCTAAAATAACTCACAGTTACTTTATCAAGGTGAATTTTCAAATGACGACAAAATGTGTGGAATTTACTTCAGTTTGATTGCATAATTTGCTTTTCTCTGAATTTTATTGGTTTTAGGTACATAGTCTTTGGGTTACAAAATTCCTACTCTGACAACATCTCCTTTATGGCCATTAACATTGGAGTTCATCATCTGTAAATTATACTTCTGTTGTTTTAGCAAAAGTGCGGGTAAGTTGCTACTTTGAGTTCTCTAGAAATCCATAATGGACCAGGGTTGCATGGCTCAATGGTCCTAAACAAACTTTTTTATTGTCAAATAATTGCATAAATGTCATTATAAATGCTTGAAAGAAATATTATGTGCAAAACACATCCAACTTTTTGAGCATTTTGATACTAAGTTTTATGATTATTCAGTAGTAACAGATTTCAAAGAGAGTTCATAGATCATTTTGTCCGTGCACTATTTGCATGTTGAAAGTCCTTGCTTAACTGGGATTTTCTGTGTCTTGATTGCCAAAGACTTGCTTTTGCTTTCGCATGAATAAAGTGCCTAAAACCTTGGCATTTTCTCTGTTTGTGTCAGATTTGAGAAAACAAAATATTTACCTGCCTTCTATATTATTAACTGTTTTCATTAATTTCAGGTGTGATTCTCATTAATTGATCTTTTCATATATGGTTAAGTGGTAGTGTATGCTCCAGTGTCCTTTTATGCCATCAATGCTGGTCAAAATACTTGATCGAAATTCCAAACCAAGTAACTGAATTCTGAAAACATAATGAATCTCTGTATGTCTTTACCTTTGAAAGTTAAGATCAACCGCTAAAAGAACAAAAGCTGTTTAGATATTCATGACCTTTCCAAATTTGTTAATTTACCAACTCTGTCTTACCATAATTATAAGTCCAAAAGTTAATGTGACCAAGTTCAATTAGCTCCCTCCAGGAGGCTTCTTCTACACTATAAATAGGACTTTGCAGTAAGGCAGTGTTCAGTGTCTCAAATTGCAACTTTTCTTCAAGTCATTGATTTCTCTTTTGCTATGTCTCCACCAACTCTATTTGCTATCTGTTCTTTTCTTATCCTTTTAATTCAAGAAGTTGTTTCACATGATTATGGCCTCGCCCTCACCAAGTCCTTATTATACTATGAAGCTCAAAGATCAGGGAAGTTGCCACCTGACCAGAGGGTAGACTGGCGAGCCAACTCTGCCTTAACAGATGGGAAGGATGCAGAAGTAATATATCTTTGTAAAATTCTCGATTTGATTTTAGTATTTTTGTTGTGTTTTTATTGCAAACTATATGCACATCATATTGCAGGTTGATTTGGTAGGAGGATACTATGATGCCGGAGATAATGTCAAGTTTGGATTTCCAATGGCATTCACAGTGACAATGCTAGCTTGGAGCATAGTTGAATTCGATGAGCATCTCAATGCAAAGAAGGAACTGACAAATTCTTTGGAAGCTGTTAGGTGGGGAACTAACTATTTGTTAAAAGCTCATCACGAGTCTCATGTTCCCTATGGTCAAGTTGGAGAAGGCGGTAGTGATCATGCTTGCTGGCAAAGGCCTGAAGACGTGACAACACCTAGAAATGTCTCTAAAATTGATCAAGATCATCCTGGATCTGATCTTGCTGGTGAAACAGCAGCTGCTTTTGCTGCTGCCTCAATAGCATTTCGTGCATCACAACCTGAATACTCCAAGCAACTTATTCATCATGCAAAAGAGGCAATACTCTCCCTCTCCCTCCCTCCCTCTCTCTCTCTCTCTCTCTCTCTCTCTCTCTCTCTCTCTCTCTCTCTCTCTCTCTCTCTCTTTCATCCTCATCAGCATTGAGAATAAAAATTTTTACCTCAATCGAATAAATCTCTCATTGTTAAAATCTAGTCACAATTTTTATCCCTCGACAGCTATTTGAATTTGCTGAGCATTACCGTGGCCAATAACAGCTTAGCATCCCTGACGCTGACATGTTCTACAGGAGTTCTGGATATGAGGTTAAGTATTGGGACCCTTTTCAGTATGCAAATTTTAAACTAAGTCTTCTCATAATGTAAAAATGATGATTTTAATGGGCAGGAACTTTTTGTACACAATGCAGGATGAATTAGTTTGGGCTGCTGCCTGGATACACAGAGCCACCCAAGAGAATTGGTACCTAGAATATATTAGTCAATCTAATCCAGGTGGAGCAAGAGGCTCATTCTCTTGGGATGACAAGTATGTAGGTGCTCAACTCCTGATTTCAAAGGTAAATTAGCTCACCTTTTATTACAACACTATGGCTTGAGCAGTATATGTGCATAAAATTGTTTTACTCTAGAAGCATGTAATTTGATTCTTAAGCTCTCTTCATGTTCCAGTTTGATTTTTCATACCAATATTGCAAATTCTTAAACAAACTTGTGTACAATTTGCAGTATCTTCTTGAGGGAAAATATACCGAATGTCCACAATTCAGTCAATACAAACATTTTGCGGAGCAATATATCTGTAACTGCATTGGAAAGGGAGAAAATAATTTCAGAAGGACGCTAAGAGGGCTTCTATGGTATGATTATTTCAATAATCTCCAATATACTGCCAGTGCATCGTTTATTATAACAACTTATGCCAAAGCACTCATCACTGCGAATAAGACATTGGAATGTCATCTTGGTATAATAACACCCGAAGATCTGATCACATTTGTCCAATCTCAGGTATAGTTGATTGCCTGTTTAAGTACGCTAATCATTCAGATCTTGGTTGTCATAATTTCTAATCAGCTTATCGTTCATTAGGTTGATTACATTCTTGGCTCTAACCCGAAGGGAATAAGTTACATGGTTGGCTTTGGAACAAACTTTCCGCAAAAGGTTCATCACCGAGGTGCATCAATCATATCAATAAAGGAGAACGACACACTAGTGACCTGTCAAGGAGGCTTTTCAGATTGGAGAGATAGGAAGGCCCCAAATCCTAATGTAATAGTTGGAGCAATAGTTGGGGGACCGGATCTTAATGATGAATTTGATGACTACAAAATACTATAAACCAAATGAGGCTGCAACAGTAAACACTGCTCCTTTGGTAGGTGTTCTAGCCTATCTTTCATGAAGGTTCATTACATGAACTTACCATTGTCAGTTGTAAAACTCATTGTAAAACTCATAAAGCTACAAGTGCAGAACCAGGTTGGTTATTTATGTGAACAGAATCAAGTTTTCATTTGAATACCAGAATCTAAGTTCCTTTCCTTTCAGTTTGCACTGTCTGGTATCATGAACAGTTGTCCATCACTGAAAAATTTTTCCTTATAGGTGAGAAGGTTTCCACTTTTAGGTTACCGTAATTAGTTACATTTCACCTATAAATGGAAGTTGCAAGTGAATTAGCACTTTAATAAGAAACATCTATTCTCTCTTTAAAAGTATGGTGAGTCTTGGAGTCTTTGCACCTTATAGTGTTAGTTTTCAAATATGCCTAAAATACCCTCATGTGCTATTTTATCATATTAATTGTGTTCTAATTGTAGTAGAGTTACAAACTCTTTACATTCCTTTGTGAATTTCATTGAATTTAATTTTTGTTGTTAATTAAAATAAAATAATTTCCCATACAAAAATCATTTACCTACCCTTCAATTCAATCCTCAAGAGACCAATAATACCAATAAACTTTAACATTTGTTCATAAGTTAGTTTTGACTTTTTAAAAACCAAAGGATGATGATTCGTAAAAATGTCACTATAGATTCTAAGAAAATAAGCAAAGTACTAAATTGTACTAAATTACATTAATAAAATATAACATAGCTTTAAATTTTATTAAATGATTACAGTATTATGTTTAACAAATAAGTTGTTTCCAAAAATAATATATTGAAATTTGGGCTATGAACAAGCACTCTACTAGTAAGTTCTTTTTTGTTCTTTTTTTTTAATACATCCATGTCAAGCTAAAGTTTTTGGTGATTGATGAAATAATTCAAAAATAATATATTAAAATTTGGGTTATAAATAAGCACTCCGCTAGCAAGTTTATTTTATTTTATTTTATCCATGCCAAGCTAAAGTTTGGTAATTGATGAAATAATTCAAAAAATTGTATACATTTTTCAAAGTTCAAACAACAAATTACATACTTATCTAAATGGTTCATAACTATTGACTTTAACAATCTATGAAGGATGAAAAAATTTTAGGTACATGTTTTTAATGTACAATTTAAAATAGATAGAGCACTTATAACAAAAAAATAGTACAAGATGTATGATTTTACAAAACAAAAATGACAAATAATTCAAAGAGTACTATTAACATTGACTCATAATTTTATTTGTGAAAGAACCCCTTTTAGTTTCATTTTTTGAACAAAACTTCTTCAATTAGACAAGGATTTAAAAAATATAAAAATACTTAACAAACATTTGTAAAGTCGATTTCATGAATGAATACAATAAGATACTAAATGATATACTTGTACAAAAATGGAGTTTTCCAAATCAATGATATAAAACAATTTTACTTGATTGTAATGGATCTTTTTTCACTTAAAAAAAAATGATTGTTTGCATCATTTAGAAGGCAACTAAGTTAATTTTGTCAAATTCTTTTTAAGTTTTTTTACAACCATGTTAAATGTCTAACACGCAAATGACTATAATTGAAAATTCACCAATCTAAACACACTAATTGAATAAAGAACCTGGATTCTAAATGGGAAAAATATGTATCTTATTTATAACTATATAGTTAAATAAATAATTATTTTTAGAATCTAATATTAACAATATTAAACAAAGTTTTTTTCACCAAATTAATAATTACTATTAAGATGTATGGGATTTCAAGTATCCATTTGAGTTGATATATTGATAGTACATTATAAAGTAAATAGGTTTTAAGTTTAATCATTAATATTTGTAGAGAAAGAACTTCAAAATATTTTTAACAACATCATTTTGTAAATTAAAAAATTTTAATATAAATTTTTAAGTATAATGATACTTGAACATAAAATAGATTTGATTTATCATAATGCCAGCTATATATTATCTGCAAAGCTTTAAATAAAAAATTTAAAAGTTTTAAGGTTATGACTTCAAATTCAAACCATAAATTTCAACAACAATTATTTTAAGAAAAGAATAATAGATAATCAATTTAGCATGGTATTCATAAAATTATATAAAGTTTTAGTATCCAAGAAGTATTATATTTTAAAATAAATTTACATTTACATTATCTTAGTTTAAAACTTGCACCTTCCAAACAGCTATGTATGCGCGTTTAAATAACCATTAACATGTTTAGAAAAAAGAAGATTTATCCTTTTTTTTGACTATATACAAATTAATTAAATAAAATATGCGACTTCATGCAATGTTAGAGAAAGAGTTGTCAATTAGATATTATCTCTTACTTAATTTCTTTTTATCTTTTATTTTTTAGACTATTGGTGCAATAAAATTTAGATCGAAAAAAGAATGTGACTCTGTCCAATGTACCTATGATGATCAAGAGTTACGAATTTTATTAAGTAAACTTTCCTAAAGTTTATCTTTTGTGTAGTTTTTGAAATTTATCCTTTTTTATTATTAATAAAATAAATTCAATAGAACAAAGATGTGACTTATTTAATATAAGAGGAAGAATTTTGAGTTCAGTCAAACATATTATTTCCTAAATTTTGAGAAGTAACTTACTCTGTGCACCCAAACACATTCAAATAGCATCATCTCACATATTTTAAATTGTTTTAGGAAGGGAAATTTTTACTATTTTAAAAGAAGGCATAATTCATTCTTTTGGTGGTTCAAGAGAATGGGAATTCTTTAATTTAGAAATATTATGAAGTTCTCTTAATGTATCGAGAGGCATGTATATATGCTATTGAAAAAGCCTTTTAAAACCACTTAAAAATGAAGTATTCATATGATCATTGTATGTAAGTTAAGAATTGTTCTTGAATTTTTTGCAAAATACTTCCTAATTTTTCTCTGAGTGGTACAATTTTGAATTGATTGATTAAACATTTTATTTTTTTCTAGACTATATATTTTTCAAAATTTTTTTGGGCATACTCTTCAAAATAAAAATAAAATTCCCTATACACTTATGATTCATCTCACATATTATTACATTATTAAAAATATTTTATAATAATATCACACTGTCAAAACACTTATCAAGGATTTTGAAGAGGATGTAGAAGTTAATCTAATATTTTTCAATTCATTCACTTTGTTTCTAATACATTTCTTTATAAAATAATTAAATTTCTCATAACCATAATTTTTTATAAAAAAAAAAAGAGGGCATCATATTCACGTGCAACGCACGTGCTTCATTACTAGTACAGATGAAATGTATTATTTCTTTCATTCAGATCAAATTGCACAAAAAGAATAGGCTTACATTAGTAATTGTCTTAGATCTGTTGCAGAACTATTTGAGGTGTTCTAATCCAACAGCTCAAGATTTCTTCAACTTAATCCTTAACCATCACCCTTTTTCCTTTCTTTTTTTTTTTTTTTAATTATATGTATCATAGTTCGCCATATCAAAATTCATAGACGAGATGCTATCATTCTTTTCTCCTATTTTTGTCTTCCCTTCTGCTTGTAAGAACATTGCATTTTTTCATAGAGAGTATTGTACCACCTGAAAAATTACGATACATTACTGGAATTAATCAGTAGGGGAGTATTGTTGTGCAGATTTCCAGAAACTGTTAAACATCCACATTACTCATCACAATCAGATGTAGAAAATAGGCATGATTGGCAGGGAAAAGCAAAGATCTTTTTCAGACCAAGCTCCTTCATATTTTCCACTACATCACCTGAATACAGAAATAACTGCAAGTTTTCTTCTGTGTGAACTTTATTTTCGATCTTTAAGAATAACAAAAAAGAAAACCTATCAAACTAAGTAAATTGATAGCTCTAAGACCTTAAGCATGTTAGGATCCATTATCTAATCTTCATATATTACCGGTAAAGAGAAAGAAAACGCAATTATCTAGATATCCTTATACTAGAACATAATCAAGCATTAACCAACAGTGTTAGTAATAAACAAGAATGAAATCGTTATGGAACCATAAAATAATAGAGCCCTTAATAAAGAAAATGAAATTCAGTTACAAAAGAACAAATCTTCGCATCATTACATCCCAACCTCCTCAAGAATACGAATTACAGTTGCAGTAAATTGAGAAATCTAATTACACTACATTAATTTGTGAAAACCCAAAAAGTTGTTGGTTCATCTTTCTCCCGATGAAGAAACTCAAAAAGTGGACAAATGCTATTATCTTTTAAGCTAAATTAGCCAAAACCATGACCTCCACCAGAGTAATTATCATTCATCCGATCCCAATAATCATCAGTGAAGTAAATTGAGTTCCCCTTGAATTCTTCATAATCCTGAGCAGAAACTGAATTCCGTGATTTTCACCCAAAAAATCACTTGATGCTTCAAAGATGTCTCTTCTTCCAATTTCTTTTCAATCATATTTAACTTGTAAACCTGGCAATTAGACGTTCTATAGGGATAAAACAAAGGATGGTCATCTTCCTCGGTCTGCAGAACTTCGTCCTCATAAAGAAGCTCGACATCAAGATCAACGTACTCCCCAATGTGCCTCACAATGAACAATAACTCCCCCAATGATGGCACTGCGTACCATTGGGTAGAACAGAGATCACTTGGAAAAAACAGGTCTGGTGTATAACGACGTTCTACACATATCTTTATTATTGGAAAACAGGAATCAGCAAACTCCCACATCTCGACCTTAATACCTTCCCTCAATGTATATAGCAGCATATCATGCCATACAAAACCAGCATAACCTTCAAAGTTGCTAAATCCCACCCATTTTTTGTCTCCAGAGCCACAAAATGCAAGCTTCTTGCGTGAATTATAAGTGATGACGATCTTGTAGTTCTCATCTAAAGATGGATTGGCAGTCAAAATTATTTTCTGGATCAGTGTGGGAGATTGAACCAAAGAAAACTTAGGGCCATAAGTTTAGATGGTGGAATTGTGTCCTTTCCACGAAGTGGGATACAGGTTCTTGAAAAAAGATTCAACAGGTAAAGCTCTGAATCCCAGTTTACAGCCTCCAGCCATCCATGTGAGGAACCTATAAAATGAAGACCTTAAGATTCTGAAATAATATCTTCATGTTTTTCAAGAACCAAGTTGAGGTCACAGGTTGTCTTGTCATTAAAACTGAATGCGCCATGTCTGACATATCCTTCACCAGTTTTTTGAGCTAAAGGAAAAATGAGAAGTGGCCCTGATGAGTATCTTTCGGTAACAGCAAACCATGAAGAACAAATGGCTTTGAAACGCAGGATTTCTATACAAGACAACTTTGACGCTACCAATTCAAGGAGATCTTGATTAAGTTCAGACCAAGACCAATTTGGTACTGATTCATTGATACTCATCGTCATGCTAAATTCTTGGAGAATAGTTGTACAAATAGAAAGATTTGGTCAAAGAGCAATGTTTATCTGATTAATGAATTTTTGAAGCACAACAATGAAAAGTACTGGAGTTCAGTAGTTTATAAGTTTGCCTTGCCTAAATCCTTTAAGGCTTCTAAGTTAACATACTTAACCTCCGAAATACAATAGGACTTCGCTTCCTTTTAAGTATCGGGAGATGATTTTGGAAATTATCATAGGCGGTGCCATTCGTAGAATGGATGTAATAACCTTCTCCCGTATTGACTTGTTTAGACGTTTCAATTGATTTCCAAGAATTCCAGTTTTCAACTTCCGTTGACTTGAATTTGATAATTTTTTTATTGGTTTCAAAAAATTTAGCCTCTCTTAAATTCAGATCCCAAAAATTTTAACCAAAAAAAAAATTGAAAAAATAGTGCCGAGCAGCCAAAAGAAAAAGCGGCAAAAAGAGGAAAGGGGCAATGTTAAAGAACCACAAAGAACCCTTCTATATTTGAACAATTTTTTAAGTTTAATGTAGATTCATTCATCTAGTGACATTTTGATAAGTAAAAGTTCCTATTTATCAAATAAAGCAAGTAATTAAAAAAGATCAAGTTGTTTGAAGCCCAGTATATCCAAACAAAAATTCCCTTTCTTGCACCCAAGCAGATAATAAAATAATATGCCCCTAGGCTCTAGTCTACCATGAGATCGAACAATTGCACCACATCAGTGCATCATCAAGCATTCTTCCGGAAAAACTCCTCAGTTTTTCCTATTTTCTTCTTTGGAAGGTATGGATATTGGTTTTAGTCATTTAATTCTTCAGGAATGCAGGTACGATTAAAGATTGAAATGTCAAATTCCCCAACCAAAAGTATAGAATCTTGCAAAGTTAATACAAATTCTGTGAGGTGTCCCAATTTGTCCATGCCTATATAATGCAAAGCTTCCTTGCTGGAAGCAAAGCAACATTCAGATTCTGTTATATTATATAACAAATGCTGTGCCCAGATTCCAAACATTTGCCAAACAACGACACAAGAAAGCAAGAAAGCAAGGGGATGAATCAAAACAATCCTGGTTTGGTTGACTTCTTAAGTGCATACACAACATAACAAATTGCTCCCTCCAAAACATGCTCTATAGGGAGGCCAATTGTGCTGGGCTATGGCTAATCATGATGCATGTTATCTGAAGCACAATATGAGCACTACAACAGGTCAAAGAGGTCCCTGAATAATCATAAAAGTACTAAGCCAAAAGTAACAAGCACGCAATGCAAACAGCACATAAATAATCAATGAAACATTACTAAGCAAATACACCAAAGAAATAGGCATTGTTCTAACAATCCAATTAGATCATATAACTCCATTTCTCAAACCTCATTAAGAGTTTCCTTCTGCTTGATCTAATAAGAGGAAATAATAACATATGATCATCATTCTCCAGCAGGCAAGATTTCCCCAGTAGGAAACACTGGCATTTTGAAAAAATGCCCCAAATTATCAACACATTCTTCTACATTAAACATAATTAAGACAACATAAAATTGATCTTAACTGATAACACAGTTAGAGATTTTGTTTGGCTGTTATCTTCAATAAGTTTATCAAAGAAGAAATCCACAAATCCTTCATATGATAGCCAATATAAAAGTAGGACATCCTAAAACCAAGTGAACAAATTGCTTCACCAACAAGATTATGCTGCTTCAAACAACCTAATGCAAATATTCTCAATATTTAATTAAAAAAAAAAAACTGACAAGGACCCAAATCAATATTTTCTCAAGAAGGTCCAGCTCCAAGTAACAAGTATGATAACAGATACAATTTCAAAATCAAAATACAAATCAAAGAATTCTGGTTTACATATAAAAATGATTCTGGCAACCATATAATTAAGACGAAACGTGAATGCAACATCTTGAACAATTCCGTCCTCCATTCCTATTCTTGTTGAGTTCCATCTCACAACAAAATCCTTAACTATAAGCCTCTAAATTGATTTATACTGTCATATGTGGAAGAAAAACTAAAAGCCGCTAGCATATTTCATTCCTTGCTAATTCATAAACACCAATTTACTCAAATTTCCTTACAAAAGAAAACACCCCTGTTTTTGAAAGAATAAAGGCAACATGTAATAACTATGAACAAAACCCCATTAATTTATCCATAAATCTGATGCCAAATCTCCAGCTAAAACTAAAAATTATTCGGGAATAATAATGAATTCCTATAATTCAAATATGAAAACACAACAATTACGAAAAACAAAAATCCAACAAATTTCAGCAGCGAACAATTCAGTCATACATATAAAATCCCATAATTCAAAACAATTCCATCAACAAAACCACTATTACATCAACAATTTCATAACAAAGCATATATTCATAGGTAATCAGGGTCCAGAATCAGAAAATTCAAACGCATAGGGGTCGGGGGAGGGGAGGGGAATCAAGGAGAAATAGAAACTAGTAAGGAAAACTAGATTAGTTAATATCGGAGTCGTCGAAGTCGTCTTGGAAAGAGTTGAAGAAATCAGCGTCCGCGAGACGGTGGTGTTCCAAGGCGGCGATAGGGCCTTCACCGCCGCCGAAGATATCTAGGGCTTCGGCATCGTCCACGTCCATTGCGACGGTGGTCCCTTGCTCCTCCAGCTCCGCGAAGAAATCGATCGGCATGGGCTTCATTCTTTTTCTTTTTTTTTTTTATAATTTTCTCTGATTTTTTTCTCTGAATATATATTGTTTAACTTTTTTGAAATTTCAATGGAGTATCCAAGGTTGCAAATAATTGACACGAGGGGCCTGGGGTTATAGCAGTTGACGAAATGCCACGTATAAGGTATTACCTTTTCAATCTTTTGAGTAAGTTTAAACTTCCTTAATTTTGAGTCTCTTTTCCTATCTTTTAGGAAGTAAATCTAAGTTGGAGTAAAAAGAAATAAAAGTGTCTACTGTTATTAGACTGCTTTATTGCTTTTATCTTTTTCTCCTATAAATGTTCGAAAAAGAAATTGATAATTGAATAAAATTGATGATAAATTGTCTCAAGTTTAACAAAAGTTTCAATGATATGAGGCTAATTGAGTATTATTCATCTTCCATAGCATGAGTCTAATTGAAATTGATCCGTAATAAAAACACATGTTAGAGTAAAATACCTTATCTTAATTTGGTGGCTCTAAGCAACCATTCTTTTACTTTCTTTCTTTCTTAATTGAGATTAAGTTAAAATCTAGTTTCGTATTAGGATGTGCAAATCAATGAATGAGAAGAAGAAAATTGGGGTTCGAATTAGTTTTATTTTTTCTCCAAAAAAAGGTGAAAGTAGGATACGAACTCATGAGAGGGACAAAAATGACGGAAGTGGAAGCTATAAGGGAACAAAATTTACTAGGTATTCAGACATTGAAAATGAATAATAAAATCAGAAAAAGGGCCTTAGTATTAGTTTTACCACTCAAAGAAGATATATGACACCACACAACAAATATATTTTCATACATGACATGAACCATACATCGTGATCAATAATATGTAAACAATAATTATATTTGTATATTTTGTTGAAAAACTATGTGCTAAATTAACTTAGACAACTGACTTAGGCATTAATGGGCTAAGGAATGCAAATTGTCTCGTGCAATTGTTTATCTCAGAAGAGAAAGACAAAAAAATATATATATATATATATATTTCATGTTAGTTTTTCAGTTTTTCCTTATCCATGCAAAATAGGATTTAGTACTAAAAGATTGAACAACAAAGTGAATGCTCGTTACAAATATACAAGATCTCGTAAGTATCATTTACCAAATATATTGTCACAAGTATAAAAGTAGAGGCTGAGAGAGGAAAGAAAAATGTAAATATAAATTGTATTGGGGAACAAAGCTAAGATCATAACTACCCTTTTACCAAAGCTTGAAGATATTAACGACCAATGAAGACCACAAACACTTGTGGTCTCCTTCTGCTCCACCAGTGCAACTCTACCTCTCCTCCACTTCGCATACTTTTCCACCACAGCCACCATCACCACCACCACCGTAAACAACCACTAGGGATATGGCCGCCACCAGTCCAGCTCACCAACACCGCCACCACTGCATTATACAGTCACCATCTTCTGTCCCAACCAGTGCTTCTCCGCATTTGCAGGTCTCGCAGGTGGGATTCAAATGCTGAGTCCTTCGGAACTCAGAACTTCAGTTATGATTTTGATGATGAAGATACTGAAAATGATGATAGTTTGGAACAAGGGCTTGAGGTTCTTGAAGATTATAGTAGATAGTATTTGGATTTTCAAGGTATTCCTTTTACAATTTCTTTCTTGTAGCATCATTTGAGAATGCATGATGAGCCTTTATTTCGATCTTGATCAGTTTCTACAAGCAGTAAAAGTAGTTAATATGACATTGACAGGGCCAAATCTGAGGCTAATTTTGTTTTTCTTATCTCAAGTTTAATACGAGCACTTGTTTTTTAAGGCAGCTGTGTTTGACCTTTAAAGATTGACGCTCTTGAGTAGTTTATTCCCTTGTTTTCTGTCTGTTTATTGACAATTCTGATAAAGATCGCAGGGTCGAAATTGAGTTGCTTATTTACTAAACATTGTTTAGATTTCATCTCAGTATAGATTAACGTGTCACAATTCCTTTTTTTTTTTTAGTTTGTTGGCAAGTTTTCTTCATACTTCCCCTGGAATGCCACTTGACTAAGATAGCTCATCCCCTGAAGCTTTTAACAATTTGTTATTTGCTTAGATTAACATTGATTTGATAGTTTCTACTTCCCAGATAATGGCAGGCTTAAAATTTTCAAACTCACATTTACTGAGCACAACAGTTTTCTCCGTACAACTCTGACTAGGCTAGGCACTCGACCGTTTGTTTATCTGTTGACATATTTTCTTGGCTCAATGAATTTCCGGGCTGTGCATTTCATGTTCCTCCGCTTGATGATGTGCTAGCACTGAAAAAAAAAATGGTTAATGAACGTGTAAAGATGGAGAAAGGGAAGAAATTGATAATAATTTGCTTTTCATACTCGAAACGCCATTTGAATATCCTGTATGAGGCATGGTATTGGAATTCATGGCACTTTTTCAATGAGAAATTGTTGTAACCTAAAATTACGAACTAGGTGATTCTTTGTAATGCTATTATTTTTTTGGGGCTTCTGCTTTAGTTGTGCTTATGCCCTGTGCTACAGTGATTACTCTGAAACTATATTATTCGTTATACCTTTATACTGTATCATTTTGTGTGTGAACGTTGAGTTTAGGCAATATATTGTGCGACACTTTTACTCTTTTGTTGTTTAAAATTTAAGTAATATTTTTGTTATACTTGTAAGAAAATTTTTACAGCTCTTAGTTCGAAGAAACCTGGAAACTGGTTTAAAATCTTACCTCGTCAAATTTGTTCTTGGCCAGTGCAGGTCTTCAGATCATATGGTTGGACACTTCCCTTCATCCTTGTTTCAATATTGCTAGCAACTGGACTGAAAGCATTTCTTATGGCTTTAGCACTTCCCCTTTGGCAGTCAACATTTTCATTTGCAATCGAAAGGATGTGGGGTGGGAAAAAGAAAAGGCCAAAGCGCAAGACCAATCCTAAAACTACATCACGTGCCCGATCTTCAAGAACTGAGAAGTGGGGAAAAGAAAAGAGAGTAGGGACTCAAGGGAACAAAAAAGCAAAGATGGGGTATCAATCATGGGTTCCTGGACGTGATGATTCTACTAAGCCAGTTAAGAAGAATGAAGTCACGTTTGGAAGATGGTATGAGCCAGATACAAGGAATGAGGTCGGTGTAGGATCTTCAACTAACACACATCAAAGGATTGACAGCTCACAGAACTCACCTTCAGAGAAGAGTGGATTAAATATGAGAATCAGGAAAGGCGATATCCCTTTGTTGTTGAGAATGCTGATTGCAGTATTCCCATTCTTGGGTTCCTGGACTAAGATGCTCTAGAAATTCCAAGGAAAACTTAAGCTGCAACATTCCTTAGTGTCATTTCCCACAATGGTATCCTACTTCGGTCCCAAAACCTGGAAGCGATGATATATAGCGGACCTATGTAATATATACATGTAGATATAATCTTGGATTGCCTTGGTGTAATCTGTCATTGCAAGCTTTGAATTT
>JAMWEH010000754.1:0-22556 GCA_024721245.1 Mitragyna speciosa | reverse complement strand
TTTTGGATTTTTTTTTTCTTTTTGTACGGAAGAAGAAAACAGAAATGAATGATGAACAATTTTATTGAGGAAGGAATTCTGTTCTACATAAAAAGAAGATTTGTGTGGATATGTATTAAAGGCCAAATGGAATGCAAATTAGCGAATCAACAAATCTCTATACTTTCTGGAATTCTACCTTTACTTGCATTCTTGCTTGCTTTTTCCTTCTATATTACGAACGCTCTGATTGGATACAAAAATTAACATGTCTTTGTACCGTTAGTGGATCAGATTCTTTATCCAATTTTTTGGTGTCTAACAGTGTCTGATATAAAACTATATTGTATCATTATGAAACTATTACGTCGTATCATTAAATGAAAGAACATGAAAGAATGTAATTTTATATAATTTTACATTGATACGATTTATACGACGTAAAACGATATAATTTTATATAATTTCATATTGATATAACGTAATTCTATATTAAACATCATTACATATATAAAAAAAAAAAAAAATCAGACACAAGATCTAAACAGTCAGACATATCGACTTCAACTCTATCATAATGTTACGATTGAACGTTATGGTGCTATCTTGCAAGGTGCTCTGCGTGACACACAGGCAGCGAAAGTGGAGTCCAATTTTTCAATAACACATTATGGGCTTGCTTAGATGGGCGTTGTGAACAATGGGTATTAATTTGCTCATTCATTAATTTTTGTGTAAACTTACAAATGGGATGGGATACCTTATTCAATGTTGTTTTAGGTTTTTTTTGTGGGTACGACGAGAATTAATGGGGAAGTCCACGAACCTTTTAGGCCCATCAGTTTTTCTGATCCAGTGTAGGTTCATGAACAAGGGCTCAAGGTGAAAGCTGATAGGGTGGATCTGTGTGGCTAGATGCCGAAACTTGACCAACCTTCCAGTGGGCTAAAACTTATGATGTATTATAATTATTACGTACAATACTTTTCATTTTTTTTTATTGGTCTATAAGGAGTACTGGAAAAAAAAAATACTTGCTCTGTGTTAATTAAATTAAATATATTACTTTTTATCATTTTATCTACAAATAATATCTACGAATTTAAATTTTAATATAAAATACTTTTTTAAATACTTTAAACACTGGAAATTAAAAATAATTATACATGTTTTATACTATCAAACTATCATGCTAACTTTAGAAAATATTAGTAAATGGTAACTATCCTATGGTCGAAAATATCATCAAAATGGTAAAGCTTACCCGCTGATCTGTTAGTGGTGTGACCCAGCCTTTCAGTCGTTGCAATGATGTTACGCAAGTTGACAAGGATTTAGATGGAATGTCCTTCATAATTGATTGGTCTTTTACCCTCAAAGTAAGCATTGGAGAACTCAGGGGCTGCTTGGTACATGGGAATCGGAATCAGGAATCGGAATGAATCCCTTATAGCCTGCCTGGTTGGAGGGAATGGGAATCGGGGAATCGGAATCATTTCTGAAAATTTGGGAATCCTCCATTCCCGACTAAATTGGGGGGAATCGGAATCATTTCTAAAAATTTTACAACTTTGACTTCTTTTTTATTTCTTATTTGTTTTGTTGTGATAAACTATTAATAAACATCATCATTTATTTGTTAATCAATAAAATTAGATGATTTAGGATCATAAAATCTTCAAAAGTGAATGATTCCGATTCCGATTCCGACATCCAACCAGGCAAGGATATTGGAATGAAAAACTTCATTCCAATTCCAAAGTGAATGATTCCAATTCCGATTCCGATTCCGATCTGTGAACCAAGCGCCCCCTCAATTTCTTTCAACCTTCCATATGCCTTGAGCACTAACTACTTTACTGAAAATCCAAGTCAGTCCAAATTGAGAACGAAAAATCACATTTGACAGGTGTTGTGCCATGGATTGTGAATGTGTAAGAACCTATCATCTCCACCTTAAGAACGCATCCTAGATTGCAGTTAATTATCTCTTTTTTTTTTTTAATAACAACAAAAGATATTCAATCACAAGAAATTCCACCTAGAAGTTTTCTTTGCTTGTCCTAAATAACACATCATTTATTAGCATTAAATTAAAATTCTTAATGAATTTGTAAGAATGGCATGTTTGTGCATCGCTGTCTGTTTATGTAATGTAAATTATGTCCCTTTGTAAACAACATTACGGTTTTTCAAGTAATTGCGTACGAAATAGCAAATAAAGCAAGGTTATTGTAATAATTTCTGCTATAGAAAAAAAAAAATCAAATTTTATGCTTTCTAGGATGGTTCTGCTGCGCAAATAATGGTTTATCAATCATTATAATTGAAGTGTCACGTCAGGCAGTCGTAGCTGAAATAATAATATGCCAGTGGCTGTTTACTCAAAAACATACCACCTACCCTCCTTGAATCTTTTGGTGTTCTACTCACCTTCTTTTTCCCTACGAGTTCAGAGTTTTGAAAATTAACATGTGGTTGTTTAATATGCAAATTTGACTTATTCAAAAGAAAAGTTCCCACATCGGGAGAAAGAGCTTTAGTGTTTGAATACTTAAGCCCCATGGACTATCCCTTAAGTCAGCAATTGCCTTTTGGGATGGTTCTGTGGAATTGGTTTAGGTTCCCCTTCCCCTATCCCTCTGTTGACCTTGTGTTGACTTATTCAAAAAAAAAAAATATGCAAATTTGATTAAGAGCTAGACGCCTAACTTTTTATTAAGTCTATAAAAGATTGCTTTACAACAACCCCTACAATTTCATTTTAATTATAAGGAGGGGAGGATATGAAAAAATACTTCATGGCTACAATTTAACACTTCAAGCCTTACATGACCAATAGAAGAAAAGAGAGCTAATAAGAGTTTACTCAATTGGTAACGTTTGTTCACCTTATTTTAAGAGAATTTGAACTTAAGTCCTGCGATTAACAATTCACTATTAGTAGTAAATCTCATCTAAGAACCAATATAAAACATTGAAAATGCTTTGAAAAAAAAGGCATTGATGAACCTTATAATAGAGTAACCTTATTTTCCTTCCTGACCTTTTCCATTACCAAACCAAAAAAAAAAAAAAAATTAAATGAAAGAAGAAAGTTTGATTGCGATTAAATAAACATATTTTCACAAAACCACAATTCACTAGACGTCCAAACACTAGAAAGTGATATGAAAACTGAAACATCAACTGACTTCTTCGTTACAATACTCGAACAAGAATACTAGCATAGAGCACAAGATTTTAAATATTGAATATTTCATAACCGTTGATTATTTTTCAACATCGACTTTTACTTTTGAGCTAATCCATTTCCGAGCCACCTCGCCAAGTGCCACTGCCGAAGATCCGTCTTGTCTGAAAGCCCTTGCAGCAGCATCCTTGAGTTCTTTCATCTTATCTCGAACATGCTTCCTTCTTCTCCCTCAATCAGATCCTTTGCAAGTTTTGCAATTTGTTCTTTCTCCACAAGCCCACTTTCCTTCTGCGGCTTAACCCTCAAAGCGGCCTTCAGGTCTTCAGTTAACAACACAGCATTCATCTTTTGCTCAGCATAAAGTGGCCATGCAATCAAAGGCACCCCGTGAAACAATGCTCTCAAGAATCGAGTTCCAGCCACAATGAGTCAGGAATCCTCCGGTTGAACCATTGCCCAGGACTTCCAATTTGAGGAGCCCATGAGGGAACCACTAAGCCCTTTCCTTTTGTTCTCTCCAAAAACCCTTTTGGAAGAAAATTGAAAGGATCATTCTTGCTTTTGTTGGTAAAGTAAGAAGCATTCGCAGCGGATTCATGCGGACTCCGGGACAACCCAGAGAAATCTTTGTTCGCTCATTTCCAAACCCAAAGCCAATTCATTGATTTGCTCCTGGGATAGTGTCCCTCCACTGCCAAAACAAGCGAACAAAACTGACTTCATCGGCTGCTTATTTAACCACTTGAAACAATCCACGTCTCAGAGACCTTCCGAATCGGGTCCGTCTGAATCAGCGGTCCAATCGGGGTAAACCGGTGGTTAAACCATCCCCCTTCTTTTAAAGCCTTAAGAGCACCAAATTCCAAGTCCATAAAACTGTTAACCAAGATCCCAGCAGCAGACCCATACTTTTTGCATAGTTCGAGAAGAAGTTTGTAAGCATCGTTCTTCCTATCTTGAATTGCATCAAGAAATTCTCTTCCGAGCAAGGGAACACACCCCGGTAGCTTCACCGGTTCGGGTAGGTCCCTATACTCGCAAGTGAAAGTTTGATCAAGCTCTGGCAAGAGTACAAGTAACGCTAAGGACATTGCGGTAGAAGTGAAAAAAATGTACGATGAAATACTGAAATCTTTAGCCATATCAAAAATATTTGAACCAAAAAGATCAACCACCAATGCTGTAGGAGGATTTCTTGATTTGGATAGCAAATCTAGTGCATCGCGAATAGCCGGAATAGATCGAGCGATGGTGAGTGCGATGAGAGTTTCAACCTTGGTTTCTTCTGGGAGGTCATCAAAATTTACTGGAGGGAGAAAGATGGAATTTATGGGCGGAGGTAGGGATTTAAGATAGGATTTCTGGACTTCCATGGGCGAACCGTCTGAGGGAAGGATAAAAGTGACTAACAAGTTATGCTGAAGAGTGAGTCTTTTGGCAAATTCAGCTAGTGGAATAAGGTGCCCCATTCCTGGAGATGGTAAAATGGCTATGTGAGATTGTGCTTGTTGTGTAGCTTCCATGGTGGAATCGGTTGTTGATCCTTGGGAATTAAGAATTGTTTCTTATATACCCGCGATTCTGTGATTTTTGGTTCTTCATTTTTTGTTGTTTTTTCTTGTTTTTTTTGGGGATGGGGGGGGGGGGGGGGGGGGAGGGGGAAGCCATTGTACAGTTTCACGCAATGAATGTACAGGTGGGGATGGCCATTGTACAAACAGAATAGGATAATATATAAATTTAGCAATCCATTTTAGTGGGTCCAAGCTACACATTTATATGTGTAAAAATATGCTCCTCAATTTATGAAAGCAATAAATATTCTTTTTTTTTTTCTTTTTACAGATTGAGAGTTTAAATTATACTCCCTCCGTCTCATTTTGATAGGCTTACATGTTTTTTCACACAGTTTAAGAAAAGTTAGTTAACTTTATTGAAAGAATGAATTAATCTAATGATGTTACTAAAATACCCTTATATTTATTATTAAATATTTACATTAAATACAAATAGGAAATTGCACCATAAGTCAAATTAATTCTATTTGATGTGTGAATGCACGGTTTGCTATAAGCTTTCACTTATAACAAAGTAATTAAATAGGAGCATTTTAGAGAACTTGAAAATTAACTACATTCTTTAATTGGAAAGTGAACTATAATTTGGGACGGATGAAAAAGGAAAGCAAGCCTATCAAATGGGACGGAAGGAGTAATTTTTATTAGTCCTGGACACTGTATTTTGAATTCTTATTGCAGTTGAATTCTAGTTATTACGTCTTGCATAGCTATTTACACTGAGGACAATGTTGCTTAAACTAACATGGGACAATATATACTATATTGGGGCGATGCTAGTTTATGCCATCATGGGACGATGAAAGAAAATTGAAACTTATGTTAGCTTGAACAATCAATGCTTAACAAAATCTTTCTGATTTTTGCAGAGTAGTGTTGCCATATTAATAAAGCAGTGAGATTGAAACTGAGAAATAGTTCCAAAATGAATTACATTCTTACATTTATACTGTGATTTTTTTTTTGTTGGCACCAATTCTGTGATTGTATTAATTATGCATTTAAGAAAGAAAAGGTTGCATCTCAAAAAATTTGGTAAAAGTGACAATTAAACATTTAAGTAATTTAGGTTAGAATGACATACTTTAACCAATTGTAGGAGAGCTATAAATATCAATCCCTTTCAGGAGATCTAGTTTTATAATTTCATTTTAACTTATGTAAAAGTTAGAATTTCATTTAAATAATATTTTAAAATTAAACACATTTCCTGCTATTTTATCAAAAAATCTCATGTGGTTTTTCAAAAATAAAAAAGTGTATAGTATCATAGCACTTTATTTTTTTAATATAATTTACACTTTTCAAGGTGGACATAACTCTTAATTATTAATTTTTATTCAAAAAGACTGATGTAATATTATTTTTTTTGAATTTGCAATATTAAATTAATATTTAAAATTTTGAATTACTTAATAAAATTTAAATTTAAAAAATAATAATGACAAATTAAATAAAATGATTTAGATATGTTTTTATATTTTTAATATTTAACTAGAAACTTACCTTCACAAAATTCAGTACCCAATATATATACCTATGTTTTTTCTTTTATTGTTATCATTAATTACATTTAAATTTATATATTTTCAATGTTCAAGTATAAATATTTTCAAAACATATGTAGTTTAGAATAATTAGATTTTGTCATAAAATCAAAAACTTATGTACTTAAATAATTATATGATATATAAAGGATAGTAATGTCACTATGCTAATTTCTCTAACGGAGTTAGCTTTATTAGTGGCTTACTTGTCTATATACGGGGGAGTGTGTGTTTTTACCAATGAGGGGGTAAACTTCTTCCCTCTAATTTTATGGGGGACAAATTATAATTAACCCTGAGTATAACAAACAATCACCTCTCTTTACGGCTGTATATGTTCGAAGCATTGGCGAGTCAACGCTGGTTCCCATTGGCAGTGAGTGCTTCGTTTGAAGCGCTCTAAGTCCTGGGTCCCAAATACCCCTATGTCCATTAGCTCTCACTCTCATGTATATTAATTTATAGTGTTTTTAAAAAATTTACAGAATTTGAAGATTATTTTGGTAAATTTATATACTAATAAAAACACATGAGAGATTTTTGGAATTAGAGAATTTGAAGCGCATTTGAAGAGGCTTACATGGTTAAGTCTCAACAGCTTTAGCCGAGCACAAAAAAATTTGTATTTCGGAGGTGGACTAGTTAAAAATAAATTAACTTGGAAAATTCATAATCTATATATCTTATTACCATATCCCGCCAATTTTGACTTCCATCAACTAAATCTATCAAGATCAAACAATACATATACATAGTAGCATATGTTAGAAGTTAGAAATGATTCTCACAAGTTCCATTTCCTATAAGTTGATGCTCTAGATTTAAAAGGTAAAAAATAGACTGACGAAATTAAATCAAAAGACCAAATTTAAAATGAAAAAATGATGTCATTTGAAATGACAAATAATTACACTATAGTTAAACAGAGTTATACCATCATTTCAATATAATTACACTTTTTAACTAATATGATATACACACCTCAATTGTGAGAATTGAAAAGAGACCCGACTTGCGAGCCCGAATCTGCTAGAAGTCCAACACAGATATCTGCTGGATACCCAATTTTACCATGTAAAACATTGTAATAACGTAACAAAATATCATAAATAGGTCGTAATTTTTTTTACAAGAATATACCAAATTGATACTTTTCAGGACAAATTATACACTGATCGCTTGGTCTCATTTATCTCGTACAAATTTTTTAGCAAAATATATGTCATTAGTTGTGTTGTATAATACGGTTGTCTATAATAATATTTAGATTTAGATACCCCTTGTTGATGGAAATAAATTTAACAACAAACCAAAACAGAAACATCCTAGCTAAAAACATAAATTAACATCAATACTGAGCATGACACCGTACAACAGATTATACATTCATTATGGAATATCCCTTCAAGTATATGCCAGTACATCAAAAGCAGTTCTGATTCCTACTATTTTCTATTTTAGATAATTCTTTCAAGCACAAGAAATACCTACAGAATTAACCGAGAATCGATCAGACGCTGTTCTTCTAACCAATGACTTAATCTCTGGTGAAAGACCATCGAACTCTGGAACTTCTGGAATAGTTGAAAGAACACCGGACTTCTCATATACCACGTAATATCCATCTTGGGCAGCCTGCTCTTCTGCTGGAAGAAATGGATTATTAGTACCATTTTGCTTAGGCTTGAATACAGATCGAAGAAGCTTGTGAAATGACCGGGAAATCTTGGAGGACTTTTTGTAAATGGGCTGAGGCTGAGAAGGCGGTGGATGATCAAGATCAATTACTCGACGATCAGATAAGTGAGGCATTGATAGAGTTCTTGATGAATTGATGGCCGAGTCAAGTTGGCGTTCGAACGATTTTAGCTCGAAAGAGTCGTAAAGAGAGCTTCCACAGTCCCACATAAGAGGCTTCTCGTTCGAGGTCGCGTCTAATTCTTTTTGGGCACTCTTGCTTTGGTTTTCTTCGTGCTTGGTTGGTTTTTCCATTGGGTTTTGAGTTCTTGGAGATTGGAAGAAGTGGAGAAAGATGCTTATAGTTTTCTAGGGGGATAAAGAGGGAGTTTCTGATGGCACAAAGAAAGAGGGAGAGAGGGAGTTTCTTTTGTATTACTGGAAATAAATCTCCTTCGCATAGCTCAGACACTTCTACAATTAACTAGACAGTTAACAACTTTCGAAATCATGTCATTCAAATAGTATACCTTTCAAAGGGGTTAGTTATGAGTTGGAGACTAAAATGGTAGAAAGTTTCACGTCTTCTAAATATAGACCACAAGCGGCACCATCGCTGTGTCTGAACTCCCTCCCATTAATACACTCACTGGCCTTATGGACCATATCGTTAGATGTCGAGGGTAAACACTGCATTTAATATGAGATGGTTGGCCATAATGACTTTTACGTGTTTATTTTAATAAACACAATTTAGATAAAATAAAAAATGCCTTTTATCACTTTTTTTTTTTTATAGCTTTTCATACTGTAGGCCAAGGTGTTAACTTCTCAAAAGAAAAAAAAAAAAAAGAAGTTTTCACATTTGAGGTCGTCTGATGCAACATTTGGAAGACTATTATTAATGGCGCTCTGAAAAGAATACGAGGAACTAGGATGTTGCATTAAGGATTAACTGGTCGGATCACTATTTATAGTTTTCCCCGAACACATGCACGCACTTAAGAGTATAATATTTAGAAGTGACATTAACTGTCCATTATTTATAGTATAATAGATGATTTAAGCTTTAAGTAAAAATTAAACATAGATATATCACCATTCTCGAATAAAGTTAATTGCTTTTGTTAGGCCAAACGAAGTTAATTCCTGCGTATGTTAACCCTATTGTGGGTGTTTAAACGAAAAAAAAAAAAAACTGTGTTTAACAGAAAAGTTTTGATCTTTTGAAAACCACAATTGGCATGCATAGACTGAACTCACCACACGCGTACACAGATCGTTATCTAGTTTAATATTCAGCGGACCAAGTAGATAGAAAGAATCGGACGCAATGTTTACCTCCATTGATACATCGGCAGTGGTATTCATGAGGGTATCGCCGTGTCGGTTGAGGTTCGATGCCAACTTGTCAAAGATCAGCAAATACATTAATTAATTGTAGACGAAAATAAAAAAATAAAACGGAGAAAGTTATAGACTTTTTGAGGCGTGATGATCACTTTCTTTAAGGTTTTATTTGCTTCTATTATTCTAAGTAAATTACCTCTAGGATACAATAAAATCTAAGAACTAAAATGAAAAGTTAAAGTTTAATTCTGTCAAAGTTCAATTATTTAAAGAAAACTGAAATACCTTTTCATGGTGTTAACCAAAGGACACAAATTCTGAACAAGATGATGCATTTGTTCGTCAAAAATAAATTGAAAAACAGTTGCAGAAATAATCAGAAATAACTCCTCTTATTAATCAGAAAGCCCAAGATGCCTAAGTGTCTTGTCAAGATATGTATATATATTCCAATTTATATTCAAATGAATTAAAAATAAATTTGGAATAGTCTTCCATCAAATTTTCTCTCCAAAACAATGTTTGCATCAAATTTGAATTTGGAAGAAAACAAATATATATATATATATGGATTGAACATTCCATTCTCTTCTAATGTGGGACAATGAACTTGAATAATACATTACAAACTACAAAACAATCACTAACAAACCCATAGCCAAATCATCATATCACGATTGATACTAAGATAAATGTGGAGAACAAGTGCTTAATAGAGAAGGCATTCTGACACATACAGGCCACCAAATAAATTGCCTGCAACAAAAAAACTTTTTTTTTTTTTGGGGGGTGGGGAATTTATCTTGCTACATGGATTGATGCCAATACTCCACCCGCATCAAAGTTCACCAAACAATGTCAAAACGACATGAGATTGTTGCACTGGGCTTCTTTTAGGGACCAGATAATGAGCCAACATACAGAGTAGCGTAATTTTCTCCAAAAAAAAAAAATTGTTAGTTGTCGTCAATAAAGCCAAAACCGAAACCGTTGTCTCAGTGCTAAATAATTGTCCTCACATTTTTAGCCTCAACTAAAGACATCGAGCTATGTATAAAACTCATTTAAGTTGGTATTATCAGACAACAAAGACAACAAAAAAAGAGGAGCTGGTAGCTATAGTAGAATGGATCGAAAGGAAAATACTTCAGAAAAATGAAAATTGATAACCTTTCAATGGATAACGTAATTATCCATGTACTTTTTTGTACAACAATCCATAGGTCTTTGTAATTTTCACGTAGTGTTACGTGAATGTTCAACTAAAACCATTTAATAAATTTGGACGCAAGATAGCATTGGATTTTTGTAAGGATTTGTTCCTTTAGTATTCATTTGGGAGGGCCAATTTTTTAATGCATTGACACAAATCTCCAATGCAATAATTAACACTGATTGAGCTTGTACTAAAAATTAATCTCCTGTGGGAAGGGTCCAAGTTTATGTTTAGTCTAACAAGTTATACTGGGATGTCTGCTTCTAACACACTTCAAGTCACTAAATAAAAAATTATCAATTTGTAATTGCAGATGTGAGCATAATAATCTCTGAGTTTTGTTGCCACGACATACGCAAGACCCGCAAAATAAGGTGAACACTGAATCTCACCGCACGCTTTCCTCGTGATTTAGTAATTAATCTTTACCTATTCATCAGTTGCTTTGAGTTGGACCCAAATGAACCGCACTTGTGATGAACATGAACGTGTACTCTTGTTGTAATGGAAGCCTTTTGTGTTATGGATTGGAAGATATCTATTTTGGATGTTGAAGCATTGGGTCCTGTGGCAAATGCTAATTTGTTGCATTCCACTAGATCGCTTCATTCTCGCCGAGCCACTCTTTTGGAATATGACGGGTGTGATTTTGTTAAAAAAATGGAGCAGATAAGGTATATCCATCTAACTTGGAAGTGACATAGGATTAATCGTGGGTCTTTCCTTTTTACTTTTTAGGACTTTCTTTTGAGAAGGACGATTTTGGCTTGGGAAAACAATACTAGGATGGTGACAATCTACACTCACGAAAAGAAATCCTTGATCACTTGAGTGTAAGATGAGAAAACTAGAGTGTTAATTAAACCAACTTAACGACAGCTGAATTGTTTGTTGTAGTAATAAATTAGCGTGGTGGCAGCTAAATTTGTTTTGGACAACTGGATTACTTGAAACATGAGCTACTTGTTTCGGTTTAGTAATTATCCTTCCAAATTCTTTACAACTAAAAACACAGGTAATATGTGAATGACTATTGTTGTCAATGCTCAAATGTATATATCCATTTGACCCTAATAGCCAGTCAGGTTATTCTGATCTCTTTTCAACAAATGGCGAACCAGCGTAAGTTTTGGTTAGAGATTCAAGTAGATCAATCAAGGAATAAAAAAATGATTGGTTCTGGGATGTCTTGAGAGTTTGAGAAAGTGGGGATGAGTTGTGGGGCCCAGGAGGGGATAAATTTATTAATTAAGTTTAGGAGTTCTGTGTTGTCTACTGTCACTCTATTTACCAAATAATGCTGCAGTATGAGGCACCAAAGTGTGTCTGGGAGCTTAAATTGAAGATAACTTCTAGGTGAAGACACAAAATGAGGGGTGGACCTTCACGAAAGATCATAAACAATCCTAAAATTTCATTTTTACCTTGAGATCAATCTGTTGTCAGATGAAAGAAATGGAACAGAAGAAAAAACCTTAATTCATTTTAACATGAACTGTATCTGTTATATGAAAGAAATGGAAAAAAGAGGAAGAAATCTTGATTCATTTTAACATAAAACTTTGTACAATTTCTGCCACAAGTGAAACGATAAAATGAAATTGTAGTTTATGATTTATATTGTGGATAGCCCTCATAAAATTTGGTGAAAAATACTGCCTGTAGCATTTACAAGGAGTCAATCAACTATATCATCGCTAAAAAGCTTGAACATTTTTGCATCTAGAACCAACTTCCTTATTGAAGCAAATGAGCCCACAACTCCTACACCTGTAAAGATTATGATGATGGAGTTGTTGATCCAAAAACTGAGGGATGATTTTGAGGGTTTATATGTCATATTATAGAGCAGCATTGGCAATACGAAATCTAGTGGGATGAATCCAATGGCTCCCACAACACTACTGATGTCTCCAAAGAATGGCAACATAGCTGCGAGGAATCCACAAAAGACCACGTAAATGGTCCGAAGAATTATCCTTGGAATTAGGTTTCTTTTGGAGAAAATTCCTTTGTTCACATCAGCTGATTTCTTCTCCATGATCTCATAAGCTACTTGAGAATACACCTGTATTACGTTTCAAAAAAATCAAAGCAGATGGTGATACACTTGGGAAAGATACAAGAACTTAATTAAATCGAACACTTTTGCTTATTAATACATGAAATTACAATTTTCTAATCAGGATTACTGTGAACATGCATGAGCTTACCAGACCAATGGCGAAGAGTTGAAGAAGGATGAAGACAACAGAAAGACCTAATACCCATGTGGGAGCTAAGGAAGGTCCCTCATCTGGCAGTAAGCTCTTGAGTATGTTGGAATTCGATTTATTACCGAATACCCAGTATCCAGAAACAGCAGCAGAGTAGAAAGTCACAAAGATTACAGCATAGCACATTGCGAGACCTTTAAACATCTTCCCAGTTGCTGGAGGAGCTAGAGTAGCCTGTATTAGTTGTCATGGAATACTTTAATCATGAAAGATTTTAAGAAAAGTGAATCTCAAGAGGAATTAATTTCTGTTAAATGGATCTTCACAGGTCTATGACTAAACACTGGATTATAATGTTGCAGCTAGATACTAAGGGAACCAGAATTCTTTAGCTGGGTTTCATCAAACAAAATGGACACAGAATTCGGTTAATATAGACATCTGAATAACTCATTCAAGACTTCTCTGTGAGATTTATCCAATTGTAAAATGAAGTGACTCATTTAACAGTTATCCATAAAATTGATCCAATCGTAAAAGCAATGGGTTATTGCACCACAAGCACAATAACAAATGATTTTGATACGCAAGAATTACAGCTGAAACAGAGAAATATCATACTTGTATTTCAGGAAGTATCCCATTTCCGTAAATGGCAGCTATAATAGATATCGAAGTGAAGGCATTTAAACTCCTTGACAATGTTGAACCTTCTAAAGAATAATCCCTAGGAGGTGCATTCTTGGATGTACCTGTAAAATACTGAAAATTTTTAGATCACTGCCAGGATCGCACATGTACAAAGGACTGTATAACTATTAAGTCTTCATGATTTTATGAAAGGAATCAACAAATATTTTTAACCTCAGGAATCCAAAGACAACTTAGGAAAGCAAGCCTCTTTGACTCTCCTTTTAGTGTGTTTTGTGAAAACATGGGTCCATGTACAATTCTCTGAGTGGTCTTTGATTTCACTTGCATTATACCATTATAAAATCTATTTCTTTTTTTTTTTTTTTGTTCAGGATAATGATGAAAAAACAAAAATAAATGTTATGCTTGCGAAAACAGATTTGAAAGGGCAGCAATCATATTTATAATAGGCATGCTGTTTAAAACGCCAACTACTGCTTTCAGTGCTCAATTAACAATTTTTTGCATCTTACAAAGGATAAAGAGCTGTTTTTTCATTTTATTTCTCCGATATTCTCACAAAAACATAGACTATGTGGAGGCCTAATTAACACAAATGGAAATCAAAAGAAAGATCTACCTGCATGTATGCAAGCACCAACGACAAGGAAAGTGTAGCCCAGACTGAGAAGAAGTGACCCAAGATTTACGTGCCTCAGGGAGTGGAAGGTTGGAAATTGAGAGAGAACTACCATTACAGCAGTCACCATTGCTATAAATTCATACAATTTCAATGACCCATTTGGCGAAAGGTTTGAGTACATGATCTTGTATAAACAAGAACAAGAGGCGGTGTCAAAGTTCTATAGAAGACAGTTTAGCAGAATAATTAAGTTGTAAAACAGAATCTATGCCCACCCTAAAAAACATCAAGCATGATTATCTTAGAGCAAGGAGACCATATGATAGACAACATCTTCATACCAGAAAATGATTAAATTCCAACACACCTTTGTCCCAATTGTGAAGCTTTGTTGTCTTTGCAGGTCTGTTTCTGAAAGTTTGTGGTTTCTGCTTTGTCCCAATTCAGAGATAATTACACATCTTTGTTTCCGAACTTGATTTTTGAAATGTAAGACTTATGAAATACAGATGCTAAAGAATTTACATTTTCGGTTTTTCAAACATTAAAGCCTCCAGTGAGTTTTATCTCTAAACCTTTATTTTTCTGTGCATGCCCTGCTTGCTGATATTTTTAAGTTTTTCTAAGTCAACGTCTGAAGTTATCATCAGACAATAAGCCACCAAATGTAGATCATGAAAAGACATTTTTTCTGCAGCCATTCTTTATAATCACTATGTTTTGTCAACAATTTAACTTTGCCCCCAACTCTGCATGTTAAGGTCCCAAATAGAACTTAACAGTGACCTTAACACATCCCCTTGTCCAGTATATCAAGTTTAATTTGAGAACCTAAATTAAGAAGCAGCATTAATAGATTATAATCTATGAACTGTAGTCTCCATTGCGAAAAACAAACGATCAAAAATGCATAAAGAAGTCCTCTGAAACCTCCAATAGTACATGTTTAATCTATTTGTATGCCAGAAGAAGCAAGTGGATACCCATGTTGCTATACCTGGAGGCATTCTCCAGCAAGCAGAATTGCTCCTATGCTAATGCCCGTGTTGATGGCCGTCTGGATGAATATTACAAAATAAAACATCCATCCAGATCCTACAAGTAAAATACAAGGTGCCCTTCATCAAGATATCTCAATATAATCTATCTCCATAATATGTCCACTGTTTCTTGCACAGTCTCTTCTTAGAACAGATAAACAAGAATGCTGAAGACACACGTGAAAGTGGCCTGAGGTCATCATAAAGAACATTTGATGGTTTTCTAAAATGACCATTATTTACATTTCTGAATTGACGATATTCTGCTATTTATTTATTTTCATACATATCTAAAAGAGCCTTCTTTTCACAGTTCTGAGGTAAGAAAAACATAATACTATATATCATCCCTGCTAGCTTACACGCTTTCTAATAATTACTAGTACAAAGACTAGAAATTTCTTCCAAAAGAACACTTTCTCCTACAATTAACTAGTTAAAACATCACACCAGAAGAAAGTAGTAGCAACACTACCCTGAATAAATGATAATTTTTAGCGTAAGAAATGGCGTACCTAAGACGTCAGCAGCAAGTTCACGGAATCTGATGTGGCGACGTCCAGACTTCTCACAGTGATCAAGCACCAAGGACATAAGATAGTAAGAGTAGAACGTAACAACCCCCATCACCGTTAAGCAGAAAAACCCCAGACCCCATCCAAGACCTCGGAATGCGTAGGGCAACGTCAGTATTGTGGGCCCCACTATAGCTGTTGTCAGATGAAATCCCGCATGCCACCATTGTCCTAGTTGTAACACCAAACCCAACAAAAAAATGATAATAAATAATCAACAATAAAATTCCGCATCAATTAATCTAACGCTATACAATTTTGCATTTGATCTTCACGCCAAAAAATAATAACAACAATAATAAAAACTTGCCTTTTGACTCCAACACAAAAACAGCACCAGCATCGTGTTCCCGATGTATCTCCGGTAGAGACTGAGGATTTTCTGGATTTTCTGGCGCCATATATGTTTAAAGAATGATCAGTACATGCACATATATGCTTGTTTAAAATTTATCCGTTTATCAAGCGCTTAACTGGTACGTTAAAGAGGGAGCTATGCAATGAAAGAGGGTAGAAGGATGCAGAAAACGATGAAGAAAAGCTAGAGAGGGAGGAAATGGGGAAAGAAATACCAGTGGGAACATGAATATATGCATTTATATCTCTGCTTTGATTAATTATATTGTTGAGTCATTTTTGGAGTATACTATACGGTTGGACTGAGTCGTGACTTAGTATAGAAATGAGAGATGGCTGGATGAGGGAATAACTGATGTTGTTGTTGTTGTTGTTTTTTTTTTAATAACTTGAGGGAACATGTTGTTTGATATTATCAATGAGAATAATAATGGTAAATTACATGTTACATGGTTGACCTTTACTGCAGCTAATTATGACCTGAGAATTGAGTAGCCAGTGGTGTGAAAAAATCTTGTTTTAGACAAGAAAATGCTTTCTTTCTGGTGAATAGTGAGAGTGACGTTGTCAATGATTGAAAACTATATCCCTTTATTTCTACATTTTGGACCACTTGTTGCTTCTATTACGGCCAAATTTTTCACATATACAGCAGCAAGATAGCTCATATAAAACTAGCTTGCTTGTTGCGTGTATGTATCTCAGGCCTGGATAATTAGTTGGCCCGTTTTGTCATGTGGTAATCAAGGTAAATAGGCAAAAAAAAATATATATACATAAAAGTATAAGAATCAGGTGATGAGATGAAACGCTAAACAACATAGGATACAATTTACAAGGTAGTTTACCCGAATTATGAAAAGGGCAGGGAGAGGGGAAAAAATAACACAGAGATCTTTAATTTTCCATTTTGGAATTTTTATTCTTTGTTTTAGAAGGGCAAGAGGAAAGGAAGGCATAGAAACGGTATCATCTGCTATGAAGAATTGTAAACCAATTTCTTGGACAGTTTTTCAATTGCACTTTAGAATTTGATATTCTTCATGTTGCTGAACATGATTCGGAGAATCTGGCTTTAAATGAGCTGTAGCAACAATAGATTACATGCTATGGCGGTTTGATAGGAGTCATTAAAGAAAGAATCAAACCAAAAGCCAACGAATTCCCCAAGACCACACCACACCACCAAAAGACTCGTTCCATTAACTGAGAGTATATCATTCCAATTTTTGATGCATGGATTAATTTATATTTTGGGCTCTAATCTTTTTCGACCACCGTTTATCATTTGAGAAAGTTAAAAATAGAAAAAAGGAAGATAAAAGAAGCCCATGATTAAAAGGAGAATACGTGGGAAAAAGGTAAAAAGGGGCAGAATTTGTTAGTAGCATATTGGATTATTCTTCTTAATGGAATAAGTTCTTACATTTGCACTTTTTCTATGATGAAAAAAAGAATACGAGCCGAAAAGGCAAAAAGGAAGTGAAGATTGCCTTTTGCTGAAAATGTAAGACTAAGAAATTTTATGTATTTTTCCATTATGCAAATGAATAATGAATCACATATGGAAGATAGGAGAATCAAGCTTGCAAGTGTTGTGTTCTTCTTCAAATTCATGACACGGCAAATAAAAGCTCCATCTATGGAGATGATCGTTGCGGCCACGGTACCTTGTTGTGCGGCACTAGTTTTTATATATGTATATATAATATAATATATATAATATATATAAATATATGTATGTATAGATATTATCTATATATATCTCTATATATATATTATATATTATATATATTATAATACATAAAATATATATAATGTAATATATATAATAAATATATTATACGTACATAATGTGTATGTACATTCACGTATACATACATACATAAATATTTATATATAAATATATATAATATATAATATATATTTATATATATTGTACTTACATACATACGTACGTACATGCGCGCATGTACATACATATATACATACATACATATATACAAACATATAATATAATATATATCAATATATGTATGTATATATAACCTATATATATTATATTATAATACATATAATATATATAATATTATTATATTATATATAACATATATTGGTAATAAATATATTATATGTACATACATGCATAGGCAATTTTCTTAGAAAATTGTACTTTTAAAAAAAAATTCCCAAATAGCGAACTATTTGGACCCGTTTCTCAAATTAGTGTGCGGCACAGATTTAAATTTTGATTTTTTTTTTTAAAAAAATATGTGAGAGTTAGGCGGGAGCTGCTGTGCAATTTTAAAAACTGTGCGGCACTTAAAATTTTTTTTTTTTTAAAAGTGTCGCACATCAAGTGTGCGGCACTTAAATTTATTTTTTTTTAAAGGTGTGCGGCACTTAATTTTTTTTTTAAAAATAGTGCCGCACATGTGCGGCACTTGGATTTTGTTTTTTTTTTTTAATCCAAATTTTTAGTATTTGAAACCCTAGTGTGTTTGGTGTGTTTGGATGTTATGTTTTTTAAAAAATGTATTTTTTTGTACAAAAAATACTAAAAGCGTGTTTTTGACACATTTTTTAATTTGCATTACATATACACATTTTTACACACAGTAAAATCCTATACGCTAAGAACATCAAAAACATACACTCACTTTTACACACACATATTATACGTACACAAATACGTATGTACATGCATGCATGTATATATGTATGTATGTATATATAATATATCCAAATATATTATATATAAATAAGTATTATATAATATATATGTATATATAAATATATGTATGTACGTATGTATACATGCATGTACATATGCATGTATGTACATGTAATATATTTATTACCAATATATGTTATATATAATAATATTATATATATTATATGTATTATAATATAATATATATAGGTTATATATACATACATATATTGATATATATTATATTATATGTTTGTATATATGTATGTATGTATATATGTATGTACATGCGTGCATGTACGTACGTATGTATGTAAGTACAATATATATAAATATATATTATATATTATATATATTTAGATATAAATATGTATGTATGTATGTATACGTGAATGTACATACACATTATGTACGTATAATATATTTATTATATATATTACATTATATATTTTATGTATTATAATATATATAATATATAATATATATAGAGATATATATAGATAATATCTATACATACATATATTTATATATATATTATATTATATTATATTATATATTATATATATATATTATATTATATATATATTATATTAAATATACATATATAAAAACTAGTGCCGCGCACTTGGTGTGCGGCACTTTAAAAAAAAAAAAAAAATTTAAGTGCCGCACACGAAGTGTGCGACACTAGTTTTTAAAATTGCACAACAGCCCTCGCCTAACTCTCACCTTTTTTTTAAAAAAAAAATTCAAAATTTAAATCTGTGCCGCACACACCGTGTGCGGCACCTCTAATTGGAGAAACGGGTCCAAATAGTTCACTATTTGAGAATTTTTTTTTAAAAGTATAATTTTCTAAGAAAATTGCCATTAATGAAAATATGGTAGATTTATTACTGAATTTTCATTATTTTAATTTTCGACTTTTGAACTTTATTGGCAACGATCTGACACCATATGTACTTTTATATATTGAAGAAGAGAATTAAAGTATAGTAATATCAGTAAAGTGTCGGTACATATTTCTTTTACGTCTTTTTAACTTGTATATACAATAATTAAACTAGTACTAACAACACCATTTCTTACTTTGCTAACACTAATACATGGTTCTACCTTCAACTTGTTTCTCTAGGACTTTCTCTTACTTTTTTTGGATTTCTCTAGATAGTATTTAATATTTCATAAGAAAATGAAGAGAAAGTAAAAAGTGATATAATTATTCATTTTTGTGTGCGTTTGATTCTACATAGAAGAATACTGCGTGTTAACACAAGTCAAAGTTACAACAATTGGACCCTCCAACTAGCCATTAGCTCATTTTTCCTTTAATTTACTTTCCCCACGTGACTTTTCTATTCATCGATAGTTTGGCGAGGGAAGAAACGAAGAAAAGAGAAAAAAAAATTTATGCCAAAAAGATTTCTCTCCATAAAAGAAAAAGAAATGAAGAGAAAACTTAAAACATGTCAGAAAATTGGGAGTATTATTTTGAAACGAAAAAATGTGATGATTAATAAGTCTAAGACCATTTCTTTTCCTTCCTAACCTCCTAGTCAAGAACTGTAAGTTTTCTTGCGGCCAAGAACCTTAAAAATAAATAAATAAATAAAAAGAAAAGAAGAATGAACAGAGAGGAATTGAGCGAGATACTAAAAACCAATAAAAAGTCTGCAGTTTTACCTGATATCAGCAGCGGAACGCCTACTTCTTGGTGTTCTCCGTTGGCCAATCGTCTGTCCATCTCTCCGGTCTTAGGCTTAAGGCCGGCCGGCTGGCTGTCCAGCCGTCTCGCTGGGGCAAGTTATGGAGGAAGAAAGAATCAAGAAACTTGTGTGTTGTTGTTTGACTGACCAGTCGTATTTTGGCAGTTTGGCAAGTTATGTAATTATGAAGAACTGATAAAGAAGTAAAGAGGGTCATAAATAATAAGCAACCAATTGTTCATTGATTGGACTTTGCAGGCCGCAGATTTTGCACTAGGACTGCCCAAAAAAGTGCTGATTTTCTGGAAGCACGAAAGAACACCAACCTTTTCCTTTCAACGTGGCTTTGTTGACTGTGGAGCATATGGGCTTTGGTTTGCCCTGTGGGATCAGGAATACTGGAGAGATCGTGGGCCTTCGGGTGCCCTTTCGTGCCACAAATTCAAGACTAAGCCTCGAACCAAGAGAAGGATTTAGCTTTTCTTAATGCATTCTTGACAATCTTCATAGGTTTGCGTGATAATTTATCAAGAAAATGGCAGTAGAACTTAAACTGCTCTTTGAACTCGCTCTAACACAAAGTTGAAAGAGTTTGCAAAAAAATTAAACATAAGCTGAACTTCAGCATTAAGCTTATATAGTAAGGCGAAGACAAATTTGCCGGATTTTGGACCTAGATCATATTTGTGTTCATACAAATTTGTAGGCATTCATTCGTTCATAGCAAATTAAAGAATGTGAAAATTACTCTAATTAAAGTACAATCTCACTACCATACCGCGTACTGTACGCTACCAAAGTCACTACGCTTCAAACGGTAAAAGATAATAGCATCAGAAATGCTCAACAACACAAAACTAAAACCCAAAAGCAAATTCTCGGATTCCACTTCAAATGATTCTCTGTCACCTGAATTGTTGTATTCTTGTGAGATTCCAGCCCTCCAGCACTTCTGCAGACTGCAGCTCTGTCATTTCAACCTTGTTTCTCTTGATCACTTTACTTTCTATAAGGCACAACAAGCAATCTTACAGACATACCATATACGGCTAAGCAGGCATGACCTTGCATGCAACAAAAATGAGCACAGCAAGGATGAATCGTTGATTCCAAGCATTCTTCCAACAAAGTTTTCCTGGCCTTTCTGCTGCATGACAAATTGATGGGAATCCAGTTCGTTCTTAGGCTTGTTTAGCTAGACCATAGTTGACTGACCTAAGAGGAATGAGGATGCTGGCTTCCCAGGGTCTTCTTAGGATCAACATCCTTCTCTACCTTCTGTTACTTTATTTGGCACTTCTATCTCATTTCTGCACTGTAAAAGCAATACACCTTAATTAGCTAATTTTGCTTACGAACCTTAAAATCAATCAGAAATTAAGGGAACAAATGCTAACCTTCATAAAGTTTTGTGCTTTCACTTTGCCTGTAACAGTTGCAGAGCTTTCTGTTGGCAGCATCATCATCTTTCTTTTGCAGGTAAAGTTTGACTTCATGCATGTACTCCTCCATGTCCTTCTTTACCGTCCATGGCTAGCAAACTTATTTTGCAACCTAGAAGATTTGTCTTACGTGACTTGTACATAAACTGGGAAACTTCTCCTTGTGCTTATCCCTAATATGTCCACAAAAAGTAAGTTCAAAATGTAGCACGAAGAAAAGCTCCCCCAATCCCCATCATCGGGCTTTGAACATAGACCAGAGACCCTTTCTCCCTTCCTCCTCCATATAAGCCAATGTTCAGCCAAAAATACTAGTAGACAGGTTATCAACGATTTAAAAGACTTCTAATTAAACAAAAGGAAAAGCTAAAGCCTTTAAATCTCTTGCAGCCTTTTGTCCATTTATTTAAAAGAGGAGTTGTTAATTTACATCGATTGACCTAGAAATGCAATTCACAACTCTGTAGCAGTCATGCTGATCCCACCAAATAAGTAAGAAGAACACTCTAAACGTGATAATCCCACATCTTGTTATAACACCTAAGCTTGTCCGAGGAAAGAATTCCTACTCACTAATTACCTTCCAAGTTCAATCTTTCAGGAACATTAGATTCTCCTCCTATTATCAACACGTGCTCTTTTAGATGACCCAGCTTCTGAATTCTCAGCACTTGATTGTATCTTATTAA
>JAMWEH010000513.1:0-30011 GCA_024721245.1 Mitragyna speciosa | reverse complement strand
ATAAAAAATGAACTATTTGCAAAATTGCTCGAGTCAAAACTCAAATTAAACTCATATTAATCAAGTTCAAGTTGAAATCAAATAACTCACTCAGCTAAATGAATCATGCTTGAGCATATATACGTCTGGCTTAATGGTTACTCAAATCTAATTGAGCAACATAGACGCACACAACTTTCTTATGATAAGAAGTTATATACTTGTATTTTCATATATATATATACACACACACACACACAAAAAAGGTAAATCAGCATATTAGCCACAGTTATAAGGCCATCCTTGTTATGAAAATTATTGCAAGTAATCAAGAAAATTTAAAATCACTAAACTAATATGTTAAAGTATGTACCATTCGTGCCTTTGAAGCGCTTTTTAAATTTGAAGCGCTTTTTAACATTGTCCGATTCTAAGTCTTGTTATCCCTAGCTCGTATTTCTCATGAAGCTTAGTTTGGGAGTTGAGATGAAAAAGAAAAGAAGACAGAAAAAAAAAAAAGGTAAGAAAAGGAAAGAAGAGAAGGGAAAGTTGGGCTTCCTTTCCTTACATTTCCTTCTTATCTGGGAGGAAATTTTTTGGGGAAGAAAAGGGGAAATTTTATTTCTATTTTCTTTCTTTTCTTTCACCGTTTTTACTCAATAAAGGAAACTAGTTAAGAATCCTTTTTTTTTTCTTTTCTTTTCTATTCTTACTCCCAAACAAAGGAATTGTTTAAAAATCTTTTCCCTTCCTTGCTTTCTTTTCATTTCCTTCCTCCCAAATTAGGCAGAAGTGTTTTGTATGCATCCCATTATGCTTTTCACCCATAAAATTTAAAATTATATAGGTCTATGTTATCAGGCTCCTATCATATTTGCGCGTTCATGACACTAGAAATGTGAGTCCAGCTTTTTGGTGGTTCTATTCTTAGGATCCTATTGCCTATCTTTAAGCCAATTAACACGCATTTGTGAATGCGATGTAGAAAACCTTATCCTTCCAATTAGTAGCCTCTTGATTGGAACAAGTCATCCAAGGAATATGTTTTTTCTTATTATCTCTAAGGTTCTAAACTGGCAGATTTAATTAGTCAATATATTTTTTTGGGATAATTCACACACCTCCCCTGAGGTTTGTCATAATTACACTCACCTCCCCTCAAGTTTTGAAAATTACATTGACACTCCTGTGTTTATATTTTTCATAACAAAACAAGTCTATTTTGATAATGTAACCCAAAAACATAAACGAAACACTTTAAAATATGCTTAATTGCTTTTAAAAAAGACAAATAAATCTTAAAAAATTAATTAATTAGTCATAAAAATGTCAAAAATACTTACATTGTTACATTAAATTTTCAATCACCACTGAATATTACTTTTTCAAAACTCAATTATCTAACTAATCTAAATAAATTTACTTTATCTGTTAAAATTTCACAAACAAATATATTAATAAGAGAGAGATAACTAATTTAAAATTAATTAAGCATATTTTAAGGTGTTTGGTTAGTGTTTTTGGGTTACATTATCAAAATGGGCTTGTTTTCTTATGAAAAATATAAACACAGGGGGTGTAAGTATAATTTTTCAAACTTGAGGGGAGGTGAGTGTAATTATGACAAATCTCAAGGGAGGTATGTGAAATTATCCCTTATTTTATTACATTTTGTACCAATTTAAACACCTTTGCTGGGTTGTTTTGTAGACATTGAAATTAGTTACTAAGGGGGTGTTTGGTTTAAGGGAATTAAGGAAGGGAATGGATGTAATAAGTAATGACATACATTGTTGATATTTGTAAAACAACCATCACTATCATTTAATGCGAATGAAAGTAATTAATTGGAGTGTCAATAATTCTCCCAAAATACTATTCTATCAAACCCATTAATCCTTTTGATTAAAGAGAAGAAACATATGCACTAAAAAATAATGCATATTTTGATCTACCCATCCCCCAATATAATATTCTTCTTCTCCCTCTCTCTCCACTTCTGGCTCTCAATCCTCTCTTCTCTCTCTGCTATGTTTTTTATTTTGAATATTCTAGATTAATTAAATTTTATAATTGTTGTCTACAAATTTTGTTAATGTTAGGCCCCAAAGCAACCAAGAGGGAGGTGAATTAGGTTGAATGACAATGTTAATCTCAAGTAGTTGTTTTTTTCACCCCAATAAGATAAACAATACACAATAAGAAAATTAATTCAAATAAGAAATAATTTTAAGAATTTAAAAAGTAAAGATAGAGAACACAACCAATTTATAGTGGTTCGGCACCAAGCTCGATGCCTACATCTACTCCCAAGTTGATCACTTGGAATTTGAATTCACTAGTGAACTTCTCCAATTGGTGAAGCAATACCAATCATACAACTTTGAGGGATTACTTTTGCTCACACCAAACACCTTTAGTGGAGTCAAAAGTTTTATACCCTCCTAAGTTGCAATTGAAAGGCTCTCATACAACTAAGAAACAACTCCACTAGTATGCCACAATTATCTCACTTGAAAGAACAAAGGTTTTACAAAGGAGAGTATTTTTCTCACAAAAATTACTCTTAACTCACCAAAATTCAAGTAGACAAAAGTTCTATACAATTCTGCACACTTATTATTTTATATGGAGCAAGAAAATTGCCCAAAATGGGCTCTAACGGTCAAATTTAAAAACTAGCTGTTAGACACAATATTGTGGGTCCGGACGTTCGCAAGGAGGAGGCCGGATGTTTGGATGGTCATTTGGAACATCATCTGGATTGGCTTCCGGATGCCTTTTGTACATCTTCAAGTGATTCGAACGTTCGGATAGCTACTATCTTTTTTCATCTTGAGGGCTTTTAGCGGTCCGGACGTTCGGATACTCGTCCGGATGAGTGTCCAGATAGCTACTGACTTTCTTCATCTTGAGGTCTTCTAGCAGTCCGGATGCTCGTCCAGATGAGTGTCCGGATGCTCACTGCTGCTTTTGATCTTGTGCATCCCAATGATTCGGATTACCTCCTAATGTGTCTAGATAGACGTCCGGAAGACCTTTTTGCTGACTTTTTCAACTTGTTTGATTATGACTGCAGAGAACACTTGATTAACCATTAGTTGTTTTCATCATAGGTTTAGTTAATCATCAAAACTAAGAGAATTTAGACCACATGATCTTCAGTTAATGTGGGGGGAAATTTTAAGGAGTAAAAGAAAATGTATTTGAAGGAGTTACATCCAATTTTTTACAAAATTTTGAATTGAAAATCAAAGATATATGGGACTCTATATTAATACAATAAAATTTAATTTTTTCTTTTTTTTTCCTTAAGGTTATCATTTGCATAAAACTCAAATTTGAGTTTGATTATATTATCTCTTCTTCTCTCACACAGATATTATCTCTAATTTGTTTCATTAGTTTAAGACAAAATTATTAAATTTACAAGGTGTGATATTTAAATTTAGGACTTAAATTTAATTAATTATAAAAAGATATAATTTTATTAATTAGGCAACTAAATATTGTTAATATTTAAACTTCAGATTTCAGAAGTCACACTTCACATTTCAGACTTCAATTTTATCAAACGACCCTGTAGTCTTTATTTTCTTTTTCCCTTTGTCTTTAATCCAAATAAGATGGAAGAAAGCCATCTTTTCCTACTCTCATCTCCTTTATTTTCATTTGGGTAATATATTTGCCTTTTCTTTACTTCAATTCAACCGTGCCTTAGAGACGAGTAGGATTTCCCAATTTGAATTTGCTATGTTGTAACTTGATAATTGGAGAAATTTTTAAAAATACGAAAGGACTGCTCCAAACAATTACTATTATAGTGTTTCTTTATTTGCTATTCTTAGGAAGACATGTAATCAAATTTAAAATAGAGGTTGCTATACAATTAAAACTTTAAAATTATCACATGCTTTCTCAATTTTAAACTCCTCTTGAAACAAAATTTTACGCTTTAAAAGGAGAGCAATATCTTATCTAACTTTTTACCATTAAGGTACAAGAATGGTACAAAATGTGCCGATTCTCATTGTGTCTGAATTTGGTGCTAATTACATTGGCTCAATCAATCCACTGAGGCACTTGATCTCGCGTGGTGATGTTGCCAAGGCAAAAAGTAAGTACCCCAGCAAATGTTGTACTAATAGACAACTTTGACACTCTTACTCTTGATTATTAATCCAACTAAATGTTTTTAAGTCCCACAAACAAGTCTACAACTTCCTTCTTCCTACCTTCTCTCTCCTCTTCCTTGTGCCCTTTCAAGTTGCAACCATAGTTCTTCCAAAATCTGGTCTTCTTCTTAGATTTCCTTACGAAGTCTCCAAACGATTTCTCTCTCTCTCTCTCTTGTGAATTAGCATCATAACATTAGTTTGGAAATTGTAGTTCCTCCCCTCTCATTGAAATTTTTTCATGGGATTCAAAACTTCTTCACCACAGCTCAAGGAAAAGGCAAATTTTTTTAGGCGAAATAGATAGATAATCTATTATCTATTTAGTCATTAGAATTGTTTGTAATTATCAATAATCGAATGTTTTTTTAAAAGAAGTTTTAGGATTTTTTTCCCCTCTTGATTTCTCTCTTTTTATTTAGTTAGCTTATTTCGCCATTGTTTTGAAATATTTATTGAAATAGGTATTCAGAGTTTTTGTTTTTGTATTTTAGATTTATTTAAATTAGTATTCATTGTTTAATTTTTTTATTCCGGGTTTTGTGTATTTATTAGTACACAGAAAAATATTTGAATACAAAGAAATGGAGAAGTTTGTGATCCCTATTTATCTGAGGGTGAATTGGTAGAAAATTTTGTTATGGGAACAAAAAGAAAATCAAACACCCAGAAATAAAATGAATTTCAGAACGGAGGACAGGAATATGGAAAATAGAAAAAAAGGAGAACTAGTGACAGATCTGAAGTAGATTTGAGGATGGCTAACTGCTCAGTTGATTTGAGGATGGATGGGGAAACTTGAGGTAGAGAACAAAGTGGGCAAAATTATCATTTAAGTACAAAATTTGCTCTGACATTTAATTTTTGTTCGACCAATATCAGCCGTCTTTAATCTTTCCTCTGTGCACACACATACAGATTAGCGGAGGACAACACCATGATTTTAGAAATGACATGAATTACCCATAAAAATTTTAACTACTTCACTTTTGCCATATTAAAATTTACACCCCTTGAAATTTTTGTAAGATATGAATTAATCCCTCTAATGAATATATGTACCAGTCTTACCCTTGACTCACAATTTCTAGGTTGGCCTTATCTACCCACTTCAGATTCATTGTTCAGTCTTTTTAATATTCAATTGTGTTCTAATAATTTGACATTAGATAAAAAAAAATTAGCAAAACTTTCACATAAGATAAAACCTATCTCTACTCAAGTTAGATCCTCTCTCCATTATTTTAATGTTCAATTTTGTCTAATGTAAAATTAAGTCATAGTTTCACGTCAAATTAAAAAAAAAAGGATTGAATTTCACGTTAGACTAAAAAATTGGATAGAGTATATAAACCGATCTCTACAAGCAATCCCCTCTAGAGGTAGGCTATCGGAATATTTGGCTGCATTTGAATGAGTATTTTTTAAGATATTTTTTAAAAAATATTACTGTAATTGTTTTAAAGATTTTTCTTAGTAAATGTGTATGTGAAATAAAAAGGTTATTAAAAAACGTGTATGAAATTTCTATGAAAAACATGGGTGCATATGGATGAGTATTTTTAAAAAAAAATTGCTATAGTTATTTTAAAGATTTTTTTCATAAATGTATATGTGAGATAAAAAATAATTAAAAAATATATATAAAATTTTTAAAAAATATATTTTTAAAAAATAATAACAAACAAACAACTTTCATGTTTTTAAAAAAGCGTGTCAAACAAACGAACGAGCTTTAATTAGAACGGAATCTGGTAAGGCACGACTATAGGACATCTTACCATTTTCATTACTCCACTTCCTACTTGCAAGAAACCAAAATTACGGCCATTAGACCTGAAAATTCAATCACTAATCTATCCAAGTCAAAAGCAAAAAACAGAGTATATTTGATGAAAATGGATCCTCGTCTTTGGCACAAAGTTGCTGCCATTTCTGGTAGGCACCTTCTTTCCCTCCGTTTCAGTTATGAATTCCTTTGCCTCTATTTGTTTTGATTTACATGGTTTTTTTTTTTTTTTTGGGTATCTTTTCTTGATTATTATGTTTCCCCTTTTCTTGGTTAAATAAATGCTTCTTGGGTTATTGCCTGCTTAAAATAGGTATGGCTGCAATTGGGTTGGGAACCTATGGTGCTCACGTCTTCAAGCCCAAAAATCCTGCTTACAAAGAGGTCTTTTTTTTTTTCCTTCTCTCCTCTTTTGATCGCTATTTTTTATTTGTTCTTTACTTTTGAAAGGCACAAGTGGGTTTGCACGAGGTACAGTATACATTTGTGCTGCTGCCATCCCCCTCTCTGTGTGTCTTTGTGTGTGTGTGTGAATTTGAACTAAGGCCCTTTTTTATGAGTTTTGTTATAATTGGGAATGGAAGGTCTGGCATACAGCATCAGTCTATCATTTGGTACACACTGCAGCTTTGCTTGCTGCTCCCATGACTACCCGCCCTAACATTGTGAGTCAGACCTCCGTCTCTTACTATTTCACACTGTATTTTGAAGGATTGTTTTAACTGTGATTTTTGTTCAATGTGGTTTTTATTTTGTTTTCACTTTTTTTTTATTTTTTTGAGCTTGGTTTTTCTGTTGTAGTTTGGGGGACTTTTAACAACAGGCATTCTGGCCTTCTCTGGCACGTAAGTGTTGATCATTTTTGCCTTTCTTTTTCTCTGTGATCATTGTTGTGTTCACGAGTTTAAATGCCTAAAGGAAGCATTTCCTACCGTCTAGTTGAGAGTGCAAAGGGAGTTGAAACATGATCCAAAATTCGAACCTCGGTGACCATTAGTGATGTCCAAGTCCAGAAAACTGAGATTATGAATAAAGAAGAGGATTACATTGTAAGAAATTGGATTTATGGCGGACTTAGCTCCCTGGAAACTTGTTGGCAGTAAAAGAGATCTACAGTTTGATATCTAAAAAATCAATTGTTGAATGCCATTTTCATACATGGTCATATTGGTATTCGGTTTCGCATCTTACCAAGCAATGTGAATATGACTCAATTCGTTAGCTTTATGCCTCAAATTTAATAAGATCCAGGTGCCATATATATATGGTTAAAAGTTAACCAGAAACAGTGGGGGCAAGATTCTGATATTTTTGTTTTGTTTCTTTTTCTTTTTCTTTTTCCTCCTTTTGAGATGATCTAATATGGTTAACAGGTTAGCTGAAAGCAATGATTCATGATTGTGTATTTGAGGTGAAGTTGGGAGTCTTTTGGGAGTTCTAAGCAGAAGAGACTTATTGAAACAATTGAGATTGCTCTGTAACATGGGATCCACTTTAGGGATAAGAAATCATGGTTTTGGCTTTTGAGTAGTATGTGAAAATTACATACAAGTTTTCTTTTCTAAAATTAGCTGTGAGGTTAATAAGTTACTACATATCCCTGTTGTGTTTGTATGCAACTACTGGATAAAGAAGTCTAAAATTATTTATTTTAGTCATTTAAGTTGTTGTTGTCCTCAACTTGTGCTCCAGATTCAAGTTCATTAATAACAACAGGAAAAAAATTGAAGGGTGGTACAGGAAGTAAAATGTCAACTTTAAGTATATCGAAGTAATCATACATGTTTGAGAAGCCTAATTTGATAGTGGGAGATTGGAAATTTGGCAAAAGTGAAACATCCCTGACGCCTTGTCAAAGTTCCTCCAACACAAGTTAAACAAACAAGATCTTTTGGTGTATTTTGCAAGATGGGGCAGAAGAACTGACATATCCCCAACTCCATGTATAATTTCACTGGTCAATATGACGTGGTGAGTGGACACGTGCTGTGGGCAGTTAATGTTTCCCTTCTCCATTTTGATAATAAAGAAAGCACCTACGGTTAAATTTAATTAATAAATTTTGATTATTGGATGTCTAGGTGAAAGGTTCAGATGTTTCTGTCAACAGCAGGATTAATTCTCAAGATCTTGCTAATTATTTAGGAATGTTAAAATTGATTTCCTGAGGAGAAATTACTTGATAAGAATGTCTGCTTAGTAGTGGTTTTCATGGCAGAGATATGAACTGAAAATCTTCTATCGATAATAGTATTCTCCCTGGTAATTGCAATGTAAATGTCAATGACTGTATGTTTAGTATTGAAAACCAAATTTTTGCTGGATAACCAAAAAATTTCTCGAAATGTGATGAGTATCTCTTACAATGCTCGAGAGGACAATTGGAATAGCTAAGGGAATAGCCATTAGTTCTTTCATGTGGTTACCTTAGGGCCAACTAATTCTCTATGTTAAGTTTTACCGTAAAAATCATTAGTTTTCATCCTTTTAGATAGTTACAAAGAAATGGACTTGCTATGGCTCGAACCTCTAAGAGATGCTGCACTGGGGTATTTTCCTATGTTAGTTGGACTTGGGTGTGAGTATGGGATACCGTATGTTTCTAGGTGTTAGGTTTGCCATTATCTAAAATGCAAGATAACTGGGACACAGCAGATATTTGACACGGGTACTTGGATATGGTGCAATAACTATACATTGGGGTATCTCCTTATGTTAGTTGGACTGGGTGTGAGTATGGGATACAAGTACGTACCTAGGTGTTAGGTTTGCCAATATCTAAAATGCTATATACTAGGGACCGCAAAAATTTGACATGGGTACTTGGATACGGCGTAAAACATAGTTATCAGTATTTTAAATTCCAACAGTAGAAGTCATATAGCTGATTGCCTTGTTATATCAAACATTTTATTCAAATTTTGCACTTAGTATTTCATTCACCAAAAAACTAAATGCCTCTAAGACCTTTGAGAAGAATATTTTGGTTCTAAAGTAGTTTCCTACAAGGATTAGTAATCTCCAAGAACCCCATCTTATTATAAGGTACCCAACTGACGTTGATCTCATCCAAAACATATTTTTAATATCAGCACCCATGTCATATCCTGCGAATATCCGTACTTTGGGTCAAATGAAGAGTCCTAACAACATAAGTTATTTTCTATTCGGAAGAAACTTTCAACTATTAAATCATATTTTTGGCCGGCAAAATTGATGTTGAACTCTGTGGTCATTACAGGAAAGGTATATTGGCCTTTGATTTGATATAGTGGGAATCCCTCTTTACTTTGCTATGAAGATTTAGTGTTTCTGTTGAAATGCAAATGGAGCCAGTTTAGCCTATATTACATTTGGGTATTGTTTGATCAACATGGTGTCAGCACCTTATTTGTAATGCATCATTTTCTGGAAAAAAAGATGCGCGTCTAGCTCGGGTTCTAGTTGCTACCCGTGTAACATAGATTGTTCCTTTGCCCATCCAACTTCACTTGACTCATGAGCTTTCTTTCAATTTATGGGCTTGCCTTACTGTTAGAGCCCATGTGCCAGTCATGGCTGTCACAAACTGCTTTTGTTTTCTTAAAAATGAAAGTTCAACTTCTAGCTCTGTTCTCATAAGTATTCATGCTCTTCAGCCTTGTTTTACAATTATTTGCCATACTATATTAAAAATGTTTTCCATGGGATGGTCAAACCGGATAGAACAGGCTCTTGTTGCTGTTTGCATAAGACACCTTTGGACGTACATGGCCAGGCCTTTGTCAACAGAGATGCTGTTGCCATGCATCAAATGCGTATTTTTTGCTTAACTGCTTTTTATTACTATCTTAATTATTTCTTGTGTCTAATATAATGAGAAGAAATTTATTATTCTTTTTGTTGTTGATAAAGAAAATCAGTTACTGCTCTGTGGTGGATTGATTGTGGTTGTCGCAACTCTTGCATAGGAATTAATAAATTTTACTTTTTAGAAAACCTTTCACTAACTAGTATTTTCTGTAGCCACTGAGCCGAAGGCTCAGTGGTCAGGGGAGCTTTTGGAATAGCTCCCCCTGCTGCAGGTCGGGGGTTCTAACCCCACCTGCAGCAGTTGGATGGTATTAAATCCAAAGGAGCACCATAGTGCTCCTTTGGTCCAATGGTGGTTTACTCCCCGTTGGTCCCTCAGGTCCAGTTGGACCATCCCCTTAAATAGGTTAGGAGTAGGTTAGTATGTTGAATCTTGACAAAAAAAAAAAACTAGTATTTTCTGTATTTATCAATTTTGTCTGCACTGATTTGCAAACCAACCCTATATGCAAGGAAGCATCAGGTTACATGCCAAGGAAGCATCAGATTACATGCTCTCTTTCTGCTTCCGTGACTTAGAAAAACTGTGTTTAACCATGAGCATGATCAAGATTACTTGAGAAAAATGAGAGAAATGCTGGGTTTGCAGGTGTTATGCTGTTGCCTACCTCGAAGACAGAAAATATGCAACCTTAGCTCCATTCGGTGGCTTTGCGTTTATTGGTGCTTGGGCAAGCTTGCTGTTTTAGGAACTTTTAGCTTCCTGATTAAGGAACAGCTGCTATAATTGTCAAGGTCCTGGACCATGCAACCCGGACTAGCCTGCTGTTACTTCATTTGGTTTTTACCAAATTATGTCTTTACCTCACATACTTGCGAAGGAAGTCTTACCACAATTCCCTTCAAACTGTTACTGTAGTTATTTTCTTTCTTGTGTTAATACAAATATTAAGGAGTTTGCTTACGCTTCTGTGAACATATATTTAAAATCTCTCTTATCTTAGATTGGATCCAGCAATTCGTGCTAACTTGGTAGATTAATTACAATTGTATTGTTCTGAATTTCTTACAAGATACTTATTTGATTATTTTATGCTAACAATTACACAAGGGAAAAATAGAAAATACAGGATTATGCGTTCAAATAGCAAGTTTTTAGATGGATTTAGGATTTAGACATGTGCTTGAGCGGTTTATTATTGGGTTATCAAGATTAAAGAGATATTGAGATTACTAGTTGGCTACTTGGCTGGATTGGCTCTCTTTGCTTTCATTTAGCTTTTAGGTGAAGAATATGTATATTGATTATTTTCTTGGCTGGGATTTCCCTCTTTACTTTCATTTGGCTATTAGGTGAAGAATATAAATTTGATTGCTTCCATCGGATTTCATTCTCTTGGGATTATCAGATCATTGCATAAACTTATTTTTTATTAGTAGAAATTAAGTGAAATTCTTAAAATTTGCAATCAGCTGGCATTCATTTTTTCTTTTTAAAATTTGGAGTGGCTAGGAGGCTTTGATTCATACCAACAAAAAATCAAATTTACCTTATGTGGTAATCATTTAAAGTTGGAATTTGAATCATTATTTTCTCAATATACATGCATGAAATTGGAATGCAACACATTCTCATGTTTGCTTCAAAGAAACAAATTTTAGTTATAAAGATCTGATTCTCAAACACTTGTTTTAAATTTTTAAAAATTTGAATAAATTTCTGATTGAAATTCCATAGCATCCAATTCTAGCCTTGTTAGGAAAACATACACTTGCAGATCTTCTTCTAGAAATTTATCCCTTGATAATTGTATAGGAACCTTTGGCTACTTTCCTACCAATACAATTAAATCCCTCAAATGGAATGTTCTTAGAGAAGGCAAACTAACAAAAACAATGACAAAGGCAGTCAATAATATCGGCTTGGAATGACGGGATCTATCAGGCTTCGGCCCTTCTTTCACGGCATGAAGTCGTAGTGGCATGAGCCGTGACCTGTGGAGGGCAGAAGAATGCATGTTGAATTAATTATGGATGGTATTGTTATATATAGTGGGAAAAGAGGAAACGAGAGTAGAGTGACAAAAACAACCCAATTGAGCCCTTAATTTCATGACAAAAAAAAAAAAAAAAATGAAGGATGGTGGTCCAACAAAAGTATTGAGAACTAAAGCTCACTTACGCTTTAGATCTTATTTAATGGAAATATAAGTTTGTCATCCTAAGAAGCCACTTAATTTAGATGATTAATCTTTGGAGTGTTTTAAAAATATTAGTCCAGCAATTTTAGAGATTCTTATTTGTAAATGTACACGTGAAATAAAAAGATAATTGAAAAACGTATTTGAAGTTTTTTAAAAATATGATTTTAAAAGACAAGCCCAAACAACAGGGTACATACTAAAGGCAAAGGAAACTATTGAAAAAAAATGTTTATTTTTTTTTAAATTACTCCATCTATTAAGTAGTAATTAGACTTCAAATTGCAGCACATGGAATGGGGTACCCATTTCCTTTGTTTCTTGGCTCTTTCGCAAAAGGTAGTGGTGCTCTTCCGTTGATCAAGCTAGTTTTCAAATTCTAGCCAATCAAAAGAAAGGAACAAAAAGCAAATCAACTTAAGTTAAGAAAGCATATGTTGCTTATTATATTGATGCTTTACTCATCTTGGTTCTACGTCTCGTGACTAACTGCTACAAGTTGTGGGCAAGTAGATTTAGATTTACAGAGAGTTTAGAAATTAGATGAGTTTCAAAGCAATTCTTTTAGATCAAGTTTGACTGGGTGGCAAAAGAACTATAAATTCTAATAAAAAATTAATATTGGTGAAGAAAATGATGGATCTCATACATTTTGTAGCTATTCTGGATTAAGATATATTTTAAGGAAGCTCTAAAACATTAAGAGCTACATTTCAGAAGATACAAATCCATTCCATAGTGGAAGTTTTCCGAAGCCAAGTTTCATACTTAGATGCGATGATACTGTGCTGATTAGTTATATTTGTGGCGTCTTGAGGATAAAACTGTTGCAATTTTTTTTTAGATAAATGCATATGTGGGATAAAAGATGCGGTTAGAGAACGTTTTGAAGTTTTCTTATAACATGTTTTTGAAAACAAATCAATCCAAATCCATCTATAGTAGAAGATTTGTAAGGGTCGAAGCAAATGGTTGAAACAGTACATTTCCAGATATTTAGACCGCGTTCAAAACTTGCAGTTTTGTAGCTGCTAGGTACAGCTCCCCTCACGCTTTTCTTTATCGTGGTGAATAGATATAATGATGGTGTATTTAAACAAAAAAGATTAGTAAATGCTTACTGGGATCTAATTCAGTGGTCATGGCAGCGCCTTTGAAGTAACAATTTCCGCCTTTGTGTTTGAACTTTTGATAGTAACTGTTGAAAGCATAAGAAGCATGGTCTCTTACAGTATTTGGATAATAGCATGGTTGGTTCAACTGTATCTTGCTACAATCTGCACCTCCTTTACCACAAGCCCAATCCAATGCTACCTGCAACTCGCTGTCTGGAGTCTGCTCATCTGCAATGCACCATTGCTCAAGTTGCCCATCTAGGTTTCAAAAAATGAGACACAGGAAAACTGCATAATTAGTGAAAGATGCAAAACATTGAAGTGTCGATAAATTCTGAAAGCATATCTTGCTCCAAGTGAACAAAATTTATGTGGTAGACTTTGAAATTTTGAGCAGTAGAAGGTATGTTTTCAAATGCTCCAGAATATAGGATTGGTATACCTGATTCACGAGGAATATAGATCAGAAGAAGCGCAATAATAAAAGACCTTAGGAAAGTGGTTGGCATGCTTCTTTTGCGGCTAGATTAAATGAGGGTGAGAGGTTTCAGTAGCGGACGACCACTGAGATGTGAGATCAAGTGTAATACCTTCTAGTTTAAATAGTAGGCCAGCTTTTAGTACTTAATCTATACCAGATGCAAAAGGAAAAAAAATAAAAATAAAAACGGCCCTATATTCTGTCAATTTATCGTGAATGGAGTAGAATTTTCATAGAGGCCTTACAAAGTAGAATTTTTATGAAGGTGTTATATTCAAGTATGTTAAGAAAGAAATAGAAAATAACATTTGATAAAACTGTGCACAATATTGTGTAAGGTGTGTCTATAATATACATATGTTTAGAGTTTACGTAATAGGCAAAATGACTAAAATACCTTTACACACATAAAATACTAATTCAGAACACTTCCCTTTAAGCTAGAGCATAAATATCTATCATGCCCACCTTATTACAAATAAGAGTAACCCGATTCTTGGCAAGAGCCTTAGTAAACAGATTAGATAATTGATCTCTTGTTTTAACATGTTTAGAGGAAACTAGCTGGTGCTTAACCTTCTCCCAAATGAAATGGTAGTATAATTGTATGTGTTTTGTTTCTTTCATGAAACACTGGGTTATTGGCAATGTGAATAGTTACTTGGTTGTCACATCATAGTTGCATAGCGTGTGAGCTACCAACCCCAATCTCATCAAAGAGACAATAGATCCAAATAAGTTCACATTAGATTTCAAAGCCTACAAAGCATGTCAATACAGCTGCTTATTCCTATGGACGTGAGGTTTTAACTACATTCAATTTAGGCCCAAGCTGTGAGGGATAGCAATTAACATTATCAAAGTCCTAATTGTTTTATTTACATATTTATGTGTTGTCAAAATTATTATGATTAGGTTAAGTGGGTAATGTTAATAATTAAACTTGTTAAATCAAGCCATTAAATTTGTTACATCTGAAAACTCTAAGACCAAGATAATGCAATTTACATTAGTAATAAACTATGTGTATATTATCTACATGATAACCTGAATGACATAATTGGCCACCTAATGAACTCTTAATGGGGCATATTCTGATAACCAAAGAGACAAGAAAGGTGAGTAGAACCATAGGATTGGGCAAGTTGGGGTGGCAAGATGTGAAGTAAGCACGTTATTCCTTTCACCAACTTTTACAGTCATCCAAATCAAGGATTAGAACAATAAAAAGAGATCGAAGGTAATAAAAACACTCAGAGAGTGAGAGTGAGGAAAAAGACATGAAGTAAAGATTGGAAACCCTAGAAACCCTTGCTGAAATTGGAGAGAACTCTTGAATTTGAAGAGATTAAAGGGAAATTCACTTACTAGGTAAATTCACTTGTTCTCTTGACTTATATTAGACTATTAAATTAATAGGACTTATATAAGTTGATTTGATGTTGAAAATCTAGTTGGAAATAAGAAAATTAAAAATAGAAGCAAGAAAACTTCAAGAAACCCTATACAAAGTCATTCATGAATAGTCTTAATAAACTGGCTAAAACATGGTGTAGGAAACTTAGAATTGGATGATTCTTATTATGTTAATGGCCTAGTTCAAAGTTGCTTAGCCTTCAACAACGCAAGCAAATTGATTGAAAAATCAACCTTGCACAAGCTAGGGTTTAGCATTGTTTTAAATTGTGGCTACATTTTGAGTTGGGTATGATTTAAATTGAGTCTAGTTTCTAAAAGTACCTAAATTGTGATGCTTCATGAATATAGCTTGAGTTATGCCTATTTAATAGACATTGGTTATATATCTGGGAACTCGAGCCTGCAAATATACATCCGCGAACTTGAGCCCGTAGATCGACCTTGCAAATCTCCTTCTAGCAATTATTGACTTGAATTCTCAGACATTGAGGTTGGTGGAAGTGCAAAATCTCTATAGACTAAATTAGTTTGGATCCGTGACCCTGGGTCCACAGATCAGTCTGCAGATCCTGTCTGGAAACCCTAATTTTCAATAAATTATTCATCCAATCTTGGTGTACATATTGATCGTCCTATCTCTAATAAATAGGTCATTTGACAGCTAAACTCGAGGAAAGTCTAGAGGATCTTATAGCTTTTGAACCGTAATAGTGAATGTCCACAAACTTATTTTACTTACAAAGATTTTTATAGCATTATGTGACATGCGGATTATTATTTGCACTCGATTACTACCTGTTGGAAATGTGAATAATTACTGCAATGGTAATAGGGCCTACTGTTTATCATAATTGTTGCTGTATACTAGCAAATGATACTTGTCAATTGTGCATGCTATGAACGTGGTTGTGTACTCTATTGTGTGAAGGAATTCTAGACCCTGCCATGTGTCAATCAATCTTTCCAAAATGGCAACGGGCCTGGTCATCAAACTCTGGCCACCTTAGCTTCTCGCCTCTCACTGGCCTATGAGGAGGTTTTGTAGGTTTCGAGGGCATGAGATACTTTATTGGGTAATACTCGAGTTTACAAATCGATGTGATATTGCCACAAATGATATTGGCATGAGAAATTAATATTGGGATAATATATGCTATGGCAATTGATATTGATACAATACTAAACTAATTATTGAAATGTTACTGAAATAATACTAAAGTGTACTGAACTATTATTGAATGGAATTTGTAGCAGGAACTGGAAAGAGGGTTTCTCACGGAGTTCTCTCATATCCTCCATTGATTATGTGCTTGATTGATTTTACTATTTGATCCCTATGTGCAAATTGTTTGTTTAAAGTAAAGTTTCCTAAAAAATTTTCCAAACTTGGTTGTGAAAATGGAATTCACTAAGCATAAAACTCACCTTGTGTTTAAAGTTTCCTAAATTTTGAGATTTTTTGTAATAGAGATAGGATATCAAGAGATTGTATAATGATATGTGACGTGGTGTAGATTAGGTATAGCAAACATGAACAATTACACACGAATCAAGTACTAAAAACCTAATCTCCCAACTTAATTTGCAAGTGCACGGGTCTATTATAGTACTTGGAGGATTAGGTGTCGAATCCCACGAGGAATCATGTATGTGCAACTACTAAAGCTTTTTCACTAACTTTTATTATCTAAACACAACTAAAATAAGATGGATAAGGAGTCCCTTCAATAGAATAGGTATAAGATTGAGAATTTTTGTAGAAGCCAAGCAAAGAAGTATAGAACATAGAATCCACTAATGAATCATGTAGGAATTACTTACTAAGTTCTACCTTGCCTTATTTAGAATCCAATTCTATAAGTGTCATAACTAGATCTCTCTATGAAATGACAAGATTCCAACTTTTCTCATGATGAAACCTTATAAAAACATGAATTGTATTGATTCATTTAAGCATCCATTATTCTCATATGAACTACTTAAGTATTACTTGTTCATTTTTCATTGTTAAGTGCATCTCTCAATGTCAAATAATAACTAAGTGACTTGGTTAAGTTGGCCATGCAAAAATAAGTGTTAAAACTTGAACAAGTAAACAAACAAATGCAAGCTCAACAAGTGCAAGTGAATTAACTCATGTTTGTTGATTCAATAGCTTCATCTATGATCTAGATGAAGCCTCTAGTTCAACATGGTTAATGAAACAACTAGAAGTTCAATTTCAAAGCAAGAATTCATGTCAACAATTGAAAACAAAAGAGAAAGAGTTTAAGAATTGCTCAACCAAAGTTTGGACAAAGCTTCTCCTCTTATTCACCTTCAAAAGTTCTCTTACAATGTTCCTCACTATTTTTATTGAGAGATGAGAGAATTCTATTAATTCTCTACCAATCTAAGTATTAACTAAAGAGTGCAACTACTTTCTATTCTAAACTCCTTACAAATGCTTTATAAATGACTTCTATTTATAGACAAATTTTTCTCAAGTCATTTTCCAACTTGCATGAATTATTAATACATGGAAAGTCATTTTCCAACTTGCATGAATTATTAATACATGGAAATGATAAAGATTTGCTTGGGAATTCCAAATGAATACAAAAGTTTTCATTTATGCTTCCAATGTATTCTCCCACTTGCAAAACTCTATCCCCATCTGAAAATGTCTGCAAAAATAGCTGGAAGAATATGCAAGTTGAAGCCTTAGAATAGTCCAGTCGACCTGCAATCCGCGGATAGCAACCCGCGGATCTGAACCCACAGATCACTCCCTATGGTCCCCACTTGATTTTTTGATTTTTGTTGAGCTGGATTTCACGTATGCAGGCATTTTTCACGTATTTCCATGCATTTTGATGAAAAATTGGATTTTCCATTATTGTTGCACAATTATTTCTTCAAGTTGTTCATTTAAACTTAACTCTTTGAATCACCTTTTGAATTTGATTCTCTTTGACTCCAATTGATCCTACATAAGTTTAAGTATGATGAACCTACAATTATACACAAGAATTGTGCATTAATTTGCTCAAATAAAGATTCTTCCTCAAAAACCCTAATTTCGGTAAAAACCCTAATTCTTATAAAGAGTTGGAAAATGAGTCATTTGCAACCAAAATTATTGTCATTGTACTAAAATAATATCTAAAACATATAATAAACTATATAACTATATTGGTCAAATTATTACTTATCAATATGAGGTCAAGATGATTCACATTTTGTACATACTTTTGGATATATATGTAATTTAAATTTAACTGTTACTGTTGTTTTATAAGTGATAGGCACCTCGATCAGGATTTGGTAGTAGGCTCTGGTTAGGGGGTCACACAGGCATGATCTCGGACAAGCTTTTTGCTCCTTGTGGTTAGCATTTTGATTTCAGCATGAATAAAGGGCATGGGTTTTGGAATGATTCCTTGAAGGGATGAGTTCTTGAAAGATTCTTTCTTTTTATGTTAGTATCAATAAAGGATTTTTCGTATCATGATTTTTGCTCAAGGCCACTGTCAGCTATTTTACCTAATAAAATTCAACATCAAAAGTTTCTTATGCTTAGTTGTTCTTTGTTTTTATTCATTCATTGTCATCTTGAACATCAAAAGTTAACAATGATCATTATTATGTTGGTGGCCATTGGGCCAATAGCTAAGTGATTAGAGGGAGAGGGTCTCACCTTGCTGTATGTCAAGGGATCAAATCCTCGCTGCGACACTTAGGAATTTGGGTTTAAGGGGAAGGAGTACATAGTATTTGGAGAATCATACTCCTAATTGTGTATGGCAAACAATTTAGGATTTCACTCTGCTTGTATGAACCAAGATACATTTATAATACAATTGTGATTGCTCAAAAAAATTATTATGTTGGTATATAGCTCACCCTGATAGGAAACAAGAAGCGAAGTTGGAGTATAGTAGGTTATTCTTGTTAGGCCAATAGTAACTAAACAGGTCCAAAATGCCAAGTGGATTGTAGCTCACTTTGGATTTTGTTATATTTAATAATTTTTGGAGAATTTTCGTCAGTTACGTCAAAAAAGGACATAAAGACCGTGCATGTATTTTAAATTTGTTTTTGCATTGCATTATGTTACACCTTGTTTCTGAAATTTGAATCGTTTTCCCGTCTCTAAAAATGAAAAGCCAATCTTTCTTAAATTCCACTTGAAACGGGGAAGCTTTTAACTGAAGCAATTTTCTTCTACATCTGGATGGACTATGTATTTCCCTTTAAACTTACATGAGGTGCAATTGGTTTGTATTCACTTTTTAGCGTTGATTTAGGTAAAATATTCGAATTAATCAGTTTTTTTTTTAATTTTACTCCTAGTTTAGTCAAGTTATTGCATTCTAATAGGATAATCAATGATTTGATTTGAGTTTAAGTTTCATCTAGATAATCTTTTTAAATGTCAATTTAGTATAGGATGAGGATATCAATTTGGACTTGTAAATTTGGACATAACTAAGCTGAGATTAATATCATTAATTTTTTTTGTAATGGCAACTAATGATGCTGGAAAGCTTCCAAATTTGGATTTGAGTATAAACACATGACAATTACAGTACATAGTATGTTTCTCACGAATTATGTTTAAAAATTAATGGGAGAGGAATATAGTAATAATGATTCAAATGGTAGCTTGTTAAAAATAAGAATAATAAAGATAAATTTTCTTTCTAGTTAGAGAAATGGAAATTACATTTAGTTGATTGACAATCTTTGCAATTTAATTATTAATTTCATGAAGGTATTTCCTAAAATTCCTACCTTCTACTTAGTGAACACAGGAGGAGGAGCTGCTAAGGGAAATTAAATTAATTTCTCGCATATAGAAGAAATCATTTGAAATTATTCCAAAGAAGGTATTCATTGAAGAACATTTTAAAAGCTTTTCTACATGATCAACAAAAACTATATAGTCAAGTAGATTTCCTACCTTCTGCTTGGCTAGAACATAAGAAGTAGCTGATAGAAATTCAATTAATTGCTTGCATAATCATTTAAAATTATTCCAAGAAGAGAAATTTCACTAAAGATCATTTTGTTTGCATTTTCGATAAAAACAACAAAAATTATATAGTGGCGTTGAAATTCTTACATATAGTCTCTAATAGTCTTGGTTTACAATTCAACAAAGAAGTAAAAACTTTGTAATTATTCAGAACTGCCATGGTGCTTTTTTGACTTGCTGACCAAGGAAGCTTGCTATTGAGCAATATAAATGGGAAACAATTACTACCATAAAGGTAGATGAATTTTGAAATTTGGAGGATGCTTATGTTAATGTTTTCTAGCTAGGAGGAAATATGCATAAATAAAAAGCAAAAGGACCTTTAAATCCCTATGCCTATGAAAGCACTTCAATAAGGCTGGCGATATTGCCAGAGTAGCAATTTTCTTGCTTGAGCAATTTTCATTTAAATGCCAACACTATCCTTAATAATTCATAAGCATATATTTTCATTAATTTTTGTGCTTCTTTTTATTATGTTAATTACTCCCTCCCTAAATCAATTTCCTTCTCTCTCATACCTCTTCCAAATTAACTCTCCCATCTCTTTCTCTCCCTTGCCCTCCCTTCTACTATCATTTCCTATTTCTCTCAAATTTTCCTAATTAAGATTTTTGTCACAACTTTATCTCTTTCATATTTTTCTTTTTCTACATTTTATTAAGATTTATTTTATAACTTTCTTTTCTTTTTTGTTTTTAACTTTCCTCACTCTCTAGTAAGTTTTCTTTTTCTTTTTTTTTTGCTTGTTTTTAATTTTTTTGGCATATTTGAGCACATAACTTATTCCTGTTTTTATAAAATTATGTAATAAGTTATGGTCCAACTATGGGGTGCAAATCTTTTTTTGATTATTTATCCATCTTGATTTTTTAAATGTATGTGAAAATATTTAAATACTATTAGAATTCATTAGCAAGATGTAAAGAAGTCAAAATTGGGATTTGCAATTAATCCATAAAATTTATCTATGTTAAACCTTATTAAGGTATCATTTCCCTGATCCCATATCTATTTTCTTCTATTAGGTAAATTTGATTTATTTTGTTGTACAAATGTTTATCTATAAAAAAAAAAGTGTTTATTTATCAAAATGCTTAAAATTTCTAATTATTTTTGTTTAACAAAATGTAGAAAATGGAAAATTTGAGAGAAATAGAAAATGAAAACGGTTTTAAGAAAACATAACAAAAGAAAAAATTGAGAGAAATATAATAAGAAATTGTAGAAAAAATAAAATCACATCCAAATAGAAAACGTAAATGGTAGGAGGGAGGGGAAGGAAGGAAGCAGAAGAGTTGATTTAGGAGTCACTAATGTAATGAAAGGGCTCACCAAAATTAATTAAAATATGTGCTATTGATTGATTAAGGATAATATTGGTATTCATATAAAAATCGCTCTAGTAGAAAGACAGTATCACCAGCGCTTCAATAATACAACTGCTTAGGTGGCATTTGATAAAACTAAAGCCTGAATTCTAAAATGTAAATGTTGATTTGAATTTTGAATCACTCAAGCGGCTAAGCTAAATTTTAAATATTGAAAATTTTACAAGTTCACATCTAGATCTAAATAGTGAATTTAGTATGTTTATATGATAATAATATGTGATTGAATGTTGAATATCATGAATTTGACAACTTTATCTCACTGAATTTAGTATATCAGTTTGATAACAATATGCAACTGAATACTAAATTTTAGGAATTTTAAAATTTATGTTGATGTCAATTTATTTCTTATAATTTTCTTATCTTGTTACATTTGACTATAAATACATATAATTTAAGTTTATAAATAATGACAAAATAATTAAAAAATAATTCAATCTTTTTCAATAGGAAAAAGAGGAGAAGCTATCAATTTTAATTTTCCCTCTTGCAGTAAAGAGAGAAAAAGCAGTTAGATTCAATTTTTTCTCTTATTTAGAGACAGGACATTGGGCCTATTGTTAATATTCCACCCACAACCCCCCACCAGTTTGTCCCACCATGACCCCAACCCACCCAATCGTATGTCCCAACCTTTCCCATTTGTAACTCCACGCGTTCATCCTACCCCTGATTCCAACCCACACTGTTTGTCCCCATCTCCAACCCACCAATTTGTCCTACCCCTTACCCCAGCACACCCCATCCTTGTAGATTTTAAACCAACCCCATCCCAGCCAGCACCCCTAGTACCTGTATATTCCCACTCCGTAACAATCTCTATCTCCTAAAATTGTTCTTTTAATTCCCCCAATCGTTTAAATATCAAATTAACATTTCATTGAATTTCTACCACTTTGTTTCTTTTGTTTTTCATTTTTTTTTGTTAATTTGAATTATTTTCTCCCAAATGTGATCATATTTACATACCTTTAAACAAGAAAGAGAGAAAAAATGATATAGAATGCATAGCTTTAGACAACAAAAATAGAGAAAACTTCACCATAAAATTTGTCTTTTATGGTGAGAGAAAGCTATCGGAGTTGGCAAAGGGAAGAGAAACTGAGGAAAATATGAGGGAGCGAGAAGACTAAAGAATAACGATAAGACTTTTTTATAAGGTTATTTGATAATATATTACTTAAAACTCTAACGATTGAGTGCGTTCGGCATTAAGTATTAAATGTACATAGTATCAATTATTTTTTGTACTGCATTTTGCCTAGGCTTTTAAATGCACTTAAATACTTAAGAATATCAAATAGTCATAGTTAACATTTGAATCAATTAATTTTTAGTGCTTAATTAGGTTATGAAATATCCCCTAGTTCTCTTAGATGGGTGGTAACCAAAAGGTGCTTTCAATTTGGACCAAAACAAGAACCTGGACAAGATCTCAAAATTTTTCACCTGCCACACCAAGTTCACCACAAATGGAATTCATGACTTTTTGAATGATTGATTCTTTTTTATATGCAAGTGTCATTTAAAGGAAACTTTTCAGATCATGATTTCCTGTTCTAATTTCTACAAAAACTCAAGACCGCCATAAGCTATTATTATATCTAGTAAAATTCAACAGTTTTTATGTTTCTTGTGATATATTTTTCTTCATTTTTAGGCAATCACCACCATCTTAAATCATTGAAATTTTATATTAATCCTTGTTTCATAGGTCAAATATCATTCAACTTTCAAGGCATGAGAAGTTAAGGGATTAATCACAAAAAGAAGGGTTATAGCTTTGACTCTGGACCTATAGGCAACAGAAAAATTTCAAATCCATTCTGTATATCTAGAAGCATAAAAACTTAAAGATTTAAGAAGGTTAGCTTGATGGTAAATAGAATATTAAGTGTAGTGAAGGCCATGTCCTACAACGGGAAGTGTCGTGCTGACCAAACAGTTGTTGAATTTAACCTGCCTACAGTAGGAATAAATACACAATTTGTGCAAGATATTCAAAATTTCAAAAGAGAAATTCATCAAGGGATAGACCTCAATATATTAAAGGAATTGTGAAAGCCAAGCTTGAAAATTAAAATCTCATATTTTGTATCCTCAAATTTTATAGCACTAAATTTGGAATATATATAATCTGAGAATATTATCAAGCCAACGGCAAAATTTTTAAGGGCAATTATTGATGCTGGAGTATTTTAGACTGGGTATTGACTATAATCACACGACAGCCAATGTAGATGGCGTGTTTCTCTCCATTTACATTCAGAAAAGAAATTATATGGAGCACAAGCCCTGCATATGGTATAATAGTAATTCAAATACATAATTTTCACAAGATTAAGAACAATAAGGAGGATAAAGTATTAGATTATTCTTTGTAAGTGTTAATTTCATGAAGGCATTTTCTAACTTTCCTACTTTCTATTCAATTAATACACGAGGAATAGTGGAGGAAAATTCAGTTAACTTTTTTCCATATGGGTAGAAATTATTTGAAAGTTTCCAATGATGGAAGATTACTTTGATTGGTCTCCCACAAGACTAACAAAAACTTCGTAGATTAGCTGAAATTCTTGCTACAGCTTCTATGAAGCCTTGTTACAATTCAACAAAGACGTAAAAGCTATATAGCTATCCAGAACTGCCCATGTTTTGACTTGCCCAAGATCATAAAACTCCAGCAGCTGAACTCCCTCAACCATTTTTTTTCCCTTCTATCCATCACCATCAACACTCAAGCTACAACCTTTAACGGTAGCAACACATTTTATACCACAAACCTCAAGCATCCAACCATCAACTTCCTTCTCTCTCAAATTTTCACCATCATCCAGTTGGTATTTGTTTTTTATTTCAAAGAATTTTTATCCCATTTTACAGATAAAATCCACTTTTTACTGGATAAGTTTGACTCATTTTTTTCAGGACTCATTCTTCAGCTAACGTCTATTATCTGGTAACAAACCACTAACGCTAAACCTTCACTAACTTAATATTGTTAGCGAAACCTCCCACTAGCCCCATTAACATTAATATTGTTAGTATAATCCTATCCAAATATCTGCTTCTAATATTAATTTTTTGATGGCCTATAAATAGAGACATTCTAAAACACTTCGTACCTACATACAATTTTTTTTTTCTCACTTTGGTTCTTTAAATTTGCTATTCCTGATCCCTCTAATAAACACATGAAGCCTTGTCCTCTTGCTGGTTCTTTAAATTTGCTATTCATGATCCCTTTTAGAAACAGAAGAAGTCTTGTTTTATTCTGGAGAAATATTTGGATACCTCAAGATACTTTCTTTAGGATAGTGCTTATGAGAACTACTCAAGTTAAATATTGTTAGCCGTTTTCTTTTGTATTTTCCAATACCAAGAACATATAGGATCGTCAATGCAGCAGCGTGCTGCAGAAAATAATAGCAGTATCAAGAAATATCTCCAGTAGCCTCATTACCAAGCCAAAAACCATGTTCATTAGCTTCAGATTATCGTCACCCTGAGTAGCAGCAACATTTCCTTCACATTAATTCCATCATAAGAAGACCCCAAAAAAAACAAAATAAATAAAAAACAAAAATTAGACCTGAATCAACAAATAAACCAACATGCAAGCCTAGCACCAGCATTAACACAACCATTATAGCCACACAGAATCATTCCATCTCATACCTGCACCAGAACACCTACTACTAGATACCCGCACCAGAACAATTTTTACTGGATAAGTTTTATTTATATGTATTTATCTTGAACATCTATTTTTTATTTTTGCGAAAATGGATACGGACGTATTCAGAGCGCGCTATGAAAAGGCATTTCTAATTGAGGTTCAAAATTTTTACATTTCCTCTTAATTGACATTTAAAGTATAGTTTATCTTATTTGTGATTTATTGAAATTTATGTAGGCATGTTTTAGCTTAAACTAATTCAATTTTATGCCTTCAAATTTAAATGAATTGAAATTAAATTAGCAACCAGTTTTACCAAGAGTAAGTTATGCCTAAGCCAATAATTTGGCGATTTCCCTATCAACTAGACTCTCGAATTCATATTTTTGCTTTTTCAAGAAATCGGTTATCTACGAAGATGGTTTTATTTGTACAAAAAGGAAATAATAGATTTTGATAAAAAAATTCTTTTTTTATGATCCACTATATATAAAATTCAATACCATGTAGCGATTTTTAATTTTTGAAAAAAAATTTCTTTTTGTAAATTTATTATTGGGCCCATAAATCATAGCATTTTTGAAAGTCCACATTTAAGGCCCATTTTTGTCTTCTTATTTTAGTTTTATTCAAAAAGTCAAACAAAAAAAAATCCTCTAATTAATTAATATTTTTTCTTTTATTTCTTTTGAATTCATTAAATCAAAAAACTTTTCATCATCATCCTCATCATCACAATTATTTATTTATTTTTGAAAGGTTAACAAAGAATACAGAAATTTTATGAGTTTTTAACTTTAGTTTTTTATATTTTAGTTTCTGAAAATGGTGGCTTCAGTCATGAATTTCACGTAGTAATGTTCTTTTGGATTATATTCATTCAAAAACTATTTTGTAAGATTAATATTAATAAATAGGATAAAGTTTCTCTATACCTATGAAAGCATTATAGCAATAAAAATGCATACTTCTCACAGATGATTGATCATCAAAAGCTACTTTTGATTGGGCCAATCAAGGTCTTGACAAGATCTTTGTTGCTTGTAGGAGTTTGGGTCCAAGCTAGATCCTGGACAAGATCTTTATTGTTTGTGGAAATTTGGGCCCAAGGAAGATCGTGGACAAAATCTTTGCTACTAGTGGTTATCGCTCACGGTTCAGCACAAATGAAATGCATGAATTTTCAAACGATTCTTTCTTTTTATGCTAGTGTTATTTAAAGAAAACCCTTCGACCATCGTTCTTGTTTAATTTCCTATAACAACTCGCGGCCATCATTCTAGTAAAATTCAACATTTTAAAGTGTCTTGTGCATTGTTGTTCTTGGTTTTTGTTCCTTCACTATCATCTTACTCGTTTACAATTTTGTATAGAGCCTTGTTCCTTAGGTCAAATATTTTTCGAACATCCAAAGCATGAGAAGTCAATGGAGAAATCACAAAAGGAGGGGTATGGCACTAGTTAGAACCTATTTTCCTATTTATCTTATGACAATGATAAGTGAATAGCAAAATAATGTGAAACACCAAAATTTGATGTTTCAAGAAGGTTATAACTTGGTGGTGGACAGAATTTTAGGTTGAGCTGGTGTAATGAAGGACGTGTTCTTCAAAGTGGAGTGTAATACGAACTAAACAACTGCTGAATTTAACTTGCTTGAAGTAGGAAATATATACACAATTTTGAAAGTAGAGACCAATCAAGGGAGAGACCTTGAATTATTAAAAATGTATATGCAAAGATGTAGAAGGGTTACAGAGGCTAAGCCTTGGGAATGAGAATTTCATATTTTTTTGTCCTTTGATTTCAATATTTTAAATGTGGGTATGAATAAGTTGAGATCATCCGGGGAATAACAAACTTTTTAGTGGCAATTAACGATGCTAGACTGTTTGTAAATTGAGAATCTACTATGATCACATGACAACTACGCAAGAGAGGTTTTTTTTTTCTATTTATATGTAAAAAAAGAAAGAATTTTTATATAGCACATTCACTGCACGTGATATAATTCTTTTTGATGAATTTTATTCAAATACCATTTTCATAAGATTAAAATTAATAAAGTATATGAAATATTATATATATTAAAGTATTATAAGTTATATATGGCTGATTGACAATCTTTGTAAATTAAGTGTTAATCTACCAAAGTCATCTTCCAGCTTTTCTACCTTTTGGCTTAGTTAATATACGAGGAGTAGTTGAGGAAAATTCAGTTAACTTATCATATATGGTTAGGAATCATTTGATATTATTCTATGGAGGGAAAAATCCATCGAAGAGCATTTTTAGTGGTTTACCACAAACCAAACAAAAACTATATATAGTGGATCGAAAATTCTTACTATAGCTTCTATGAAGCTTGACTTACAATTCAACAAAGTTTCTAAGTCCTTATAGTTATCGAAAATAGCCAAAGTGCCTTTTTAGCTTGTTATTTATTGCCAACTTACTATTGAGCAACACAAAAAAGAAAATAATTAGTTACATAAAAGATTGAAGAGCTACAAAAGTAGGAGAAAGCTTTTGCTAATATTTTCTAAGTAGGGATAAGAGGACTTTTAGTTCCCTAAACTTATGGAAGCATTCTAGCAATACAACTACTTTGTTTGTATAGATGGATGGTCATCAAGAAACAAGAAATAACTACTTTGTTTATATTTATGGGGTCCCTCAGGAAGCTTACCCTGGTAACAATTCTTTCTAATTCTAACAGAGCAGCACATTCTGCTAATCACCTGCAAAGTAGAACAAATAATAACACCATTTTTAGTTGGTAAAAACTACTTTTCTTTTACTCACAAGAGCTCAACCTTTTTCAATGCTCTCTATTTTTTCCACCCAGATAAAGATCTGTGAATTCCATGAAGTATGACGATATTATAGCAGGTGTTAATTCTATCCTTGTGAATGAACCAGGTAAAATGAAAATATACTAATTGCTACTAGGAAAGGCCAATTATTTATTGGACAAAGACTTCAAAAGAAGTGGGAAAGGAACAATAGTCAACAACTGTAAAAATGAGAAAAAAAGGATGAATGGCATCAAGTTATTTAAGTGTCAGAAGAAGGCAATACAAATCTATTTTGGTGAAATGTTTGCCTAGAAATGGTGCTCCAAACAAATCAATAATTTAGGACCTAGTTTTTTAAAGCATTACACAGTTTTGGATCCAATCTAAATGTTCGACAAGTTTGAAATGTCAAGATCTATGTCATATCAAATATGTATATGTATATGTATGTGTGTATGTGTCTATATATATTTAAATATATATAAATATAGATATAAATATATATATGGGCGTGTGCGTGTGTGTATGTGTGTGTATATATACGTGTGTGTATGTGTGTGTATATATATGTGTGTGTATGTATGTATACGTGTGCGTGTCTATATGTGTGTGTGTAGATACACGTCAAAACTTGAAGATTCAAGAAGATTTAACTTTGTGGTGGATAGAATATAAGGTTGACCTGGTGCAATAAAAGGCGTGATCTCTAAAGGGGAATGTAATGAAAATCAAATGACTTCTGATTCTGACTTGCTTTAAGAAAAAAAAAACATATTTTGTGCTAGATATTTGAAATTATGAAAATAGAGCTCATCAAATGGTAGATCTCAGGGGTAGTCTCACTATTGATCATCTTTAAAAAAAGCAAAAAAAAGGTAGTAGATCTCAAAGTATTAAATGTTTTGAACTAATGAGGCAATCACAAAAGAAGCGGTATGACACTTATTTTGGATCTATTTCTCTCATGAAAGTTATAAGTAAACACAATATCTAGAAAGATCAAACTTGAATATTTAAGAAGTTTTAACTTTGTAATGAATGGAATTTGAGTTGAGATTCCTCCAAATGGAAATATAATGCAAAACGAATGGCTACTGAATTTAACTTGCCTGAATTGAAGGAATTTGGGTCCGAGCAAGATCATGGACAAGATCTTTATTGTTTGTGGGAATTTGGGCCCAAGAAAATCGTGGACAAGATCTTTGCTACTTGTAGTTATCACTCCGAGTTCAGCAAAAAAGAAAAGCATGAATTTTCAAATGATTCTTTCTTTTTATGCTAGTGTTATTTAAAGAAAATTCTTCAACCATTGTTTGTGTTCAAATTCCTATAACAACTCACGATAGTTATTTTTTCTAGTAAATTTCAAGATTTTAAAGTGTCTTGTGAATTGTTGTTCTTAGTTTTTATTCCATCACTATCATCATAATCGTTTACAATTTTGTATGGAACCTTATTCCTTAGGTCAAATATCTTTTAAAAATCCAAAGCATAAGAAGTCAACGGAGAAATCACAAAAGAAGGGGAATGGCATTCGTTAGAACCTTTTTTCTTAAGACGTGTGTGTGTGACAAAAAACTGCTGTCCAGTCGTAGTATTCATACTTGAAGGAAAAATAGAGATATTATTAATATTTATTTATTTGTTATAAAAAAGCAACTAAGCAAATAATAGAGTATTATTATACTGAGTTATAGTATGGCAGTTATAAAGTTAAATGTTTGTTCAATAAATTTAAATTATTATAAATAATGATAAGTTATCTCTTGATCATAAGTTACCTCTTAAATTACCAAACCACATATTCCCATTTTCCATTCTACGGAAACAGAGCATTTCATGGTTCAAAAATGCTGAATCTCGTTGAAATCACCATTTGGTGGGACTTTTCAGCGTAAGTTCCTTGCTTATATCTCTAGAAATACCAAAACTTGAAGTTTCAAGAAGGTTCAACTTGGTGGACGACAAATTTTCCGGTTGAGCTGGTGTAATGAAGGGCATGTTCTTCAAAGTGGAATGTGATACGAACCAAACAATTGCTGAATTTAACTTGCTTGAAGTAGGAAATAAATACACAATTTTGAAAGTAGAGACCATCAAGGGAGAGACCTTTGAAGTATTAAAAATGTATATGCAAAGACGTAGAGGGTTACAAAGGCTAAGTCTAGC